>JAOBAT010054524.1:0-28414 GCA_026413305.1 Hydrozoanthus tunicans
AAAGGAAAAACCAGTTGTCAATTTTAAACACCTATATTTCGGCGCACATTAAATGGCCATCATCAGGGTGATTTCACCCTGATGAAGGCCATTTAATGTGCACCGAAATATGACATACTGAAAATTTGATGATAGTAAAGTTTACAGGCCTGCTTTGTAATGGTCTAACTATGGTTCTTATAATTCATGATCAATGCTTTTAAATAGGGCACCCCGTTAAAAAATTGGCCATGCATATATAATAACCGGATGACTGATTTAACAAGGTTCTTTTATATAAGAAAAGGTATTGCCATTCGCCAGGCAGACTAAACAAAAAGTGACCATTATAACAAGGTGGCCTTATTAACGAGGTGGCCATAAGGTTTGGTTCCACTGTATTTAAAAATTTCTTTCCCTAATTTAGCCTATTTGGAAGAGAGAGTGCAACATTGTGCATTCCAAAATGCCTCTCTATAATAGTTGATACATACAACATCTTCCAAAGATTGATTAGAAGAGGATCGAGTCATAAATCAGTTGTTGACCTTGATGAACTCAAAGTTTGACATGACATATTCACTGTTATAGTAACTGAAGTGTACTGCCACTTCTTAGGTCTTTTTGTTTGTTAGCATGCTTGACTTATAGTTTTAAAGTCTAACTTTGAGCTCATGATCAGTGGTGGCCAAGCCTACATAAAGCAAAGTACATCTTAGTACATGTAGTATAGATAAATGTTTTCTCTGGAAGTAATGCTCACCAATTTTGCTCATTCTTTAAAAATTGATATTTATTTAATTTCAGCATGATCGAAGTCAAAACCTACTTACTGTTTAATCTTCAGACAGGTGGTTCAAACATTTTTGCCATTAGATTCTTATAAAGTATCTAATTTATCAGAACTAGGCTTAACTAGAACTGCACAATGCTCATCCAAATAACTAGTAAGTTTATTCTTCTCTTTAGTAAATGGAGAGCTTGTTAGCTCAGTTGGTAAAGGTCTTTGCGTTCTTTTGGGAATCTCAAGAAATGATACGCACAAAGAGACAGAATGGATGTAAGTAATCAGTTAGTCCATTTTCAAATCACAAACAATGCAATGCAATTTATTAAGAATTATATATTTTGCCTTGACTTGAAGCCATTTTTATGAGCAGTGAAGGTATAATTTGGCAGCAGTCTCGATCAGGGCTATGGGATTTTAGCAGATGTTTGGGAACTTGCAAGGTTGCCATAAAACTATTCCATTTTGTAGATAATTAACTTGATGTGTGCTCAGGAATCTAGGCTTGAAAAAATGAAGTTTTCATTGTTTTAATGAGTTTTAGGAGTGCTTATAGTGACCAGCGTATTTCTTAGACAACTTCTACTTCTCGGAACAAATGCATAACTACAACACTATAGAAATAACAACCTTATCTGGCTGCCACTTGCCATTAGACAACTAAATTTCAAACATCCTTTGAATACAATGCGACAAAATCCTGTAACACTCTTCCTCGAGCTTGTAACTTTATTAATTAACCTGATGCCATGATCAGTACTCTCACTATTTTAAACTAAAAGTCAAGCAACATCTTTAATTGCCTCAGTTAATTTTCACTCTTATGAACCCTTTGAATGATTTGTTTTTTTGTTTTCATTTTTGTAGTCTATAATTTATTCATATTATTCTGTACAGATCTCCATTTAAACCAGTTACAGCTGGAATTTCTGTTTAAATAATGTAGAAAATAACATAATTTTGGTGGAAAATCTTAAACTTGGATTTGGTTCATGACTCTAAGTGAGAGTTGTAGTATGGCACAATTAAAAAGAACTCCATACTTCAAATTCTTTTTAACCATTAGTTGAACTTGTGTGAGTCAGCCCTTCAATAATATTAACTTATAATTATGAGTCAAATTTAAGTAAACTTTCATTCTACATTTTAAAAGGTTGGAAAATTTTGTTGAAGACTTAAAGTATTTAACTCTTCCACCAACAAGAATCTGCGTAATAATGTGCTGTTGAGTGAATAATCAAATTTCTTTATCTGAGCAATTTTTCTATTGTTATTACTGGTAAAGGAATGTTTTTAATAATTATTGGTAGTTGCTGTAGGGGAGAGGGGGTTTTAAACATAACTTTTTCTCTCAATCTCTTAATATGTAACATTATAACATACACCCACTCAGTCTTTGGTAAAGTTTTTTTATCCTACTATGTTGGGAGAATAAAATAAAAGTGTACGTCATGTGTGCTGCATGGGTGACATTTTTTGAAATCGAAAGGGTAACCTAGCAAACTCCCTGTTGGCACAACATCATTAAATTTTCTGGATGCCTGTTAAAAAGTGAAAACTTTTGACAAACTATTTAGAAAACTGTGCTGAAGGTACTAAAAAGTGCACTTACTACAAACTTATGAGATGCATGCACATAAAAAAAAGTTTAGGTAAGGAAAAAACTAACGAAACATACTAGGAGGATAAGAACTGTTTTCGAGCATGGTATCTCAGTTCTTCATCAATGATGTAATTTGTTATTTATTTGATTTTATTTAATATCAATCTTTCAGTTGTTTTCATCAGTGTAAATCTATAAATTATGTTGGATCTGTCAAAAGATTTGTTAATCTGCAGGGTGAGAAAAATCCTCAATTTACGGCTGTTTGCTGATGAAAATGGGGACAGATGGAAAAAAAGTTTAAGTGATATTAATGGAGAAATTCTTTGTGTTAGTCAGGTAAGTCATCACCATGGTTTAATTCTTGTATCATCAGGTTACCATAGATATTTTTTACTTTTAATGATTAATATAAAGTTTTTTTATTTAGTAATACTAGGGTAGCACCTATCCTCATTTTTAAAATATAGAGCTCCACCTTCACTGTTAATTTTTTTTTTCTTTTTCAAACTAAATTTTTAAACCTTTTAAACTGAAGAAGGCTGAACAGCTGAAAAAGTCTTTAGTAAGCTCTGTGGACCTGTATGAGTGCACTGTACCAACTCACAGTCCACACTTTACCAACCCAGTCATCTTCTAGCTGGTATGGCAGGCATTAATTATGTTCATTAATTATAACAGTCAATGACGCATCTATACAACAGTGCAATGTCTGCCCTCCCTAATATCAGTCAAAAACCATCATTAACGGTATTGGTATTATAACTTTATAATAGGAACATTAATCTGTGTAGCCCTTATAAAATAGTCACTTGACTGCATCATGTTAAATGCCTAACTCAAAGGTTGTATAGCGTTTAATTAGTTTAATGCTCTTTTGTTGTCCTGATAGTTCACTCTACAATGCATTCTCAAAGGCAACAAGCCAGATTTTCATGAAGCAATGACAGCTGAAGATAGTAAAAAGTTTTATGAAGAATTTCTTGGTCATTTAAGGAAAGCATATAGAGCAGATGCTGTCAAAGGTATGTTTTATAATATGTGGTTAAATTATTTCCTAATAATGATATCAGTTATTATAAAATAATTATGATAATTATAGGTATAGTCAAATGAGACTGAGTCAAAGTTTGGAAAAAATCTCGCTTTTTTTTGGCCTAAGTCAGATTAATTGTTTCAATTATCCAATTATCCAATTATCCAATTATTGTTTCAATTTTCCAATTCTTCCAGAATAAGGCCAAAGAATAAGTGATTTTTTTTTTAAATTTGAAAAGAACAGTTACAGATAAAATTGAGGGCTGAATTACGTCATAATTTTTCAACCATGTTATTGTAATAATGATAATTTATTTCTAAAGATAATGATCAGAAATAATGATGGTATTGATAACAATAGTGATAACTTGATGGTTTGTTGGTTATTAAATTGCACCTAAATGAATTACTTTATAGTCAGGGGGATTCTCTTAAAAACTATGGAATGCTTTAAAAAACTGCAGCATTGTATTGTTATGTTGTTGATCAGGTGATTCCAATTAGGAGCAGGGACAGAGAGAAAGCTGTTGCTTGTTTGTTAAGTTTTTGGCCGTGTTTGACTATTAAGAGGGATTCCAGGATTGTACAGAATTAATGGTTCCCAGGTAAAAGAATGTTCAGGATGTGAGTTGAGATGCCTTGCTGGTTCTGGGAGATTTTAGATGCCATCTTGTTCGATTTTTATCCACGATTTTTCAATTATTTATTTTATCATAGATGGTCAGTTTGGTGCTTACATGCAAGTTCATATACAGAATGATGGACCTGTGACAATTGACCTTGAACGTCTCCCTCAGTCAAAAGAGACAAAAATGAAAGAGGTCTGTATTTCAACCAAGGCCGGAGCAGTATTATTATGGAGTTGGTGGGTTGGGTTGGGTGGGGGAGATGGGGGAGGGAAGGGGGGATAATGAGGGCAAGCTGCACTGGAAAGTTAGAAAAATGCAATTGTTTTGGAAACACTGTTTTAATTAATGGCATGCAACAATAGGCAATTTTTTTCGGATCTTTTACAAATCAGTATCCTGTCTTGCTTTTCAAACAAACATTTTTTCTGATAGCTTTGACAACCCCCCCCCCCTTCCTTCCCAACTTAGTACTTACTGAATGTAGAGGCAAGGGTATGGAAGATGATGCCCTTCCCATCTCTGCTAATATTAAAACAATTGAACAGATTTTGGTTGGGTTCTAGTTAGTATGTGTGGGTCAGATGTTCAAAAGTTTAATGAGCTACCCACCAGACAAATCGTTTGCTCTGATCATAGCTAAGACAGGTGCTTATTAACCTATGCACTGCCAATTGGCACGAAGTTTTCCCTTTTGTTTGCGAAGAGCGTTGTGTAATTTTAGTCATGGGCCTGGTTGCACGAAGCCTGGATAAGCTATCTGCTCTCTATTCTTTCTATTTTATGCAGTAAAACTATAATGAAAGTTATTTGACTAAATTTAACCGTTACTTTAGTTGTCTTCCACTTACTTACCAACCAGAGATAGAGAAATCAACAAATAGTCAAACAATCTTTGATTTATTAGTGACAACTATTAGCCTTTATCCAGTGGATAGCTTATCCAGGCTTCGTACAACCGGGCCCTGTAGGATAATTTATATCTTGACTCACTCAAACAATATTAGTTTTTAAACATGTATAAATCCCACCGTGTATAAGCTTTGGAAACAGAAAACTCCCTTCCCGAAATTAAGCTCCAGGGGGTTGTACTTACGGGGAAGGTATTTAATTAACAATACAATGTGTGTCCGGTCGTTTATATTCACTTTGTTTAAAGTAAAAAGATAAGTAATAAAGACAGTTTGTGAGCAAAAGATCTCCAAAAACAATTGCTTGAAAAAAACTAGCATTTTCAATATGCAAAACTATTAGGCTAGGTATAAGTTCACCAGTATTAGTGGAAAAGTTTAATTAAAGAATAGTGTATGAAGAAAATGCTCCTGAATGAAATTTTTTCTTGTTTAAGAGAAATACAAAAGGAAAAGAAAAAGCGCAAGATTACGGAAAAAAGGATGGAAAAAGTCATCAGTTAGATCAAAGGGAAGATATTGAAGCAGCTACAGCTAATGTAGAACAACTCAGTTTGAATGACTAATTATCGCATTTGTTTTTAATTCATTTGTAACAGTATTTCCAACTCGTAAGAGGTGTCACTTGACTAGAGCGGAGTTTTCTTTCGAGACTCGTGAAATAAAACTGTGAAGCGCAAGTCTTTTTGTTAACTGCATGCAGAACGTGCCTCTTTTTACCTGCTTTGATTAAGAACAAAATGAATGAAAAATGAAAAAGGAAAAGAACAAGATTAGTCAAGTTGTTTCTTTTTCTTTCTCTAGTTGATTCAGACAACTCTGTTTGAATGTTTTCAACTCCCCCTCCTTCTAAGTTTAAATGCGACTTTTTTAGTACTTCCCAGAAAGCTTGAAACAGATTTACACGGATTGCTAGCAATCACTTTGTAGTTTTTTTTTTTAAAGCGATCCAGAAAGAAGCCAATTCTAGCCAAAAGCATCTGCCATTCATCGTTAACTCAGTCTGTACCGTTTTTGTAAACAAGGACCATATTCATGACGACTAATGTGTTCCATTTATCACCATGAGTATTTCCTTGGACGTATATAGTTTACTGACGACAGTAAATTGTTAAACAAGTACGACTGTACTACGGGAAAAGGAACTTGTACATCACAAAAAAGGTTACAGTGTGAAGTGGAGTAAGCTAGAGTAACTCTTCAAACACAGTTTCGTTTACTTATTTTGCGTCATGAGTAACAACCAAAGCTACTTTAATTTTAAATCTACACTCTGAACTTTAATTATTTCCTCGTGCATACATTTTACTTGAACTAATTTACGTACATTTGATTCTCGCTGACTCTTATTTCGTTGACCGTCTTATATAACTGCAGTTGCGATACTTGCTGTATACTGCATGTGCAGTCATCGTGTCTGACGAAAAATTCCTAAAGTAGGTCAAGTAAAAAAACTAACTGAAATGAACGAAAAAATAGAAATGACACTAAGAATTTTTCACCGTCTGAAGTTTAAGAGTCCGTGCTGATTTCTGCGAGTGTTGACCCTCGGTTACGGCTGCAACTGATTTGGTGATGTTCAGTAATTCTTGGCGAAATCAAGTGAACAAACCTCCTCTATGCTTTTTGTACCAAGCTATAGAGGCATGAGGTTAAAAAAGTGTCCGAAAAAGGTGAACTGATAACTTTCCATGGGATTTAACTGAAACCAAACATTTGTCGATAATGTTGTATTTTTTGACAGAGAAGCCGACTACACTTTTTTAAGAACATACTTAAAAAGAACGGTGAGGCCCAAGTCGCCCAAAAAATAAGAACAAATTAAGAACAATTTGAGGCAGAAATGAAAATTTAAAAAAAGTTTGAAAAAAAGAAAGAGAAGCAAAATGAGCGTAAAGAGATATATTGCAGTTAAGAACAAAATAGGAAAACTCCGAGCCCCTAATTGTTGAAAAAAAATTAAGAACATTGAGCCAGGGCAAAATTTTACAGGTTCTTAATAAAAAAGTGTGTTAGAGTTTTAATAAAGGTGTTAAATAAGTTTCCCCTACCTGGAGGGAGTTGGGCGGAGGGTTGGATACATGGTTGTAGTTGTTTCCACTGTTGCACATTATGAATTTATTTTGCCGCCTGCACAAGGTAGACGCATGCACCTTGACTGTATATTTTTTCGCCCTTCCCCTCGGCCCCTCTCCACCTATCTAGATTTTTTTTCAACTTAATTACCAGAGTAAACCTAAATTTTCAGCTCAATTTTTATCTTCAATTCAACTCGGTCGGAATCGGCGTATTGCTGGGGCGAAGATAAGAGCCAACGTGGCCTTTCTTTGGTGGGATGCTATCTTTTACTAGATCCTCAACTCGGACAAAAATTGGCATTTGAGAAAATATTTATGTATTTATTTCACGACCATTATATAGTCAGACTTAAACAGGATGTAAGGGAACGGACGTAAATTAAGGGGGGGGGGGGGGAGGGCTGCCATTTTCATTTGAAAGATAAAGTGAAAAAATTGACCCTCCCTCTGACGGGGAAGAAAACTTGACCGCCCTTTCGTTAACGTTCGAGATGAAAAAAATGTTACCCCTCCTCTTAATAACTAGGCATTTTAATGAATAATGTATATTACCGTAATTATGGTTTTGCTCTCCCCCCGCCACATAAAAGGTTTGACACAGGATTTAGTACAAGAAGTCCGTACTTTGATAACGCCATGCAGTAAACCCTATCCGACAAAAGAACTTGCTACCGGCTTCCACTAATCATCAAATAATTCACCGTGAAAAACGCGTTGGAAGGATATCTAGCGGCAGAATATAATTATTCGGGGGGGAGGGAGGCATAGGTTCGTTATAGAACTTGAAACACCTTACCAAAAGTTCCTGTTTTAGCCAGAAGTGTTTTTTTTTGGGGGGGGGAGGTTTCAACCAAATTGTTTGGGGGACCAGTGCTCCCCCCGCACACCGGCCAAGGAGCCTTTCTATAGTTTTCTATGGAAATGCAATATTTTAATGGAAATGCAAAGCGTTTTCGTCAAAAGCTGCACACTGAAGCGAAGCAGCAACACTCGGTCTACAAAGATGTGGAAACAATGAAACAACAGCAACAGCACGTCGAGGGGACTTAAGACCTATCAACTGCCAGATACTTACTAAAAAAGGACCGGATTTGTAAGCCAAACGATGTAATCACCACAAGAGCTAAAGCTTCGTCAAATGAGATGGTTAGAAGCGCTATTAACCGTTCAAATAAACATCCTACAGGTGTGATGGTAGGCTGAATTGTCTGAAGAGCGTAGAGGAAAAAGTAGTGTTGGTCATACGTGATGAAAGTGGTAATGGTAATGATGATGGTCGATCATGATGACGATTACAATGATGATGATGATGATGGTAACGATCACGATGATGGTGACGATAACGATGAAGGTTATGATGAAGCGTGTAATGATGTGCCCCTAGTCCTCCATGACGGGATAGAAAACTTCGTTTTTTGTGGTGGGATTCCTTCGGAAGCGGACTCTGAGTCATCCGAAGATAAGTACTTAATTGAAGCATTTTTGGCGTGTTCCGGAGGTCTGCCCTGAGTGATGAACAGCGACGGCGATGAAACAATTTATAATTTCAAGGTATCACAGGCCAGATGTCAGATCAAGGACCCGCTTTATTAGATATTAGGAATTTTGACAAAGAAAAAAAACCCAACTAAACAACACTGTATTGTCAATTAGATTGCTTTATATTTGTGTATTTGGTTTTCCTTGTCGCGGTAAATTTTGTGTTTTATCGATAGCACAAAATATTTCAGTTTGTTGAAATAAAAATGACCCTCCCCTAACAAGGATTTGAAAAAACTGACCCTCCTTTCAAAAAAAGTGCAAAAAATATGCCCTCCCCCCTAATTTCTTAGCCCCCCTTTCTTCCGATAATTAAGGTCCGCTCGGCTAACGGTCCAGTATCGTATTCTGTATATTACATTCTTCATATCTATCGTTACACAGTTGAACTCTATTATCAGCCCATACATTCGTATGTTTCGCGAGTTTAATCGAGCACGAGGATAACCAAGAAGATCTCTGGATATATGCATGCATGCTTCCATTCTCGACTCCAAAGTAACCAATTGCACTCTTAGTTTTTGATCACGTGACAGCACGGTTGAGTGACTGATCCGCTTCTAATGCCAACTAACCCTGGATGCATTAACATACATCCATGTGTTCCCGGCGATATGTTTAAATAACATCAATCTCCTCGTTGTCATCCGAAAAACTAAAGTAAAGTACCTGAACTGGCATAAATCGTCACAAATCGCCTGTTGACGAGAGTTTTGTTTGCCGCCAATTAACTCTTTCGTGACTATCAGACAGATTACAGAAGTTTGAAGATGCAAGGTAGGATTAAAATGATCAATATTCACTAACTACCCCAGGGTATGCAAGTCCTGTGGTATTTGAATTCATTACTGAATGTTTGCAGTGTATTTTGAGATGTGCTTTTCATATATGTACTTAATAGCAGTGACTGGCGAGATTTGATTAACTATGTTTTAAGACAAGCAAATCTCTAATTGTTTGGGAGTTTTTGTAATAATTGTTCGATGCTGCCGCTATAGAAAACAACACTGAAGAACGTTCCGTTTGCCGGTGGGATGGTTTGAAATGACGCATGATGAATGAGATTTTGTTAGATTTTAAAATTTTATAGTTTGTTAAACACGGCATAGAAAGGTCAAAATGAATGAATTTTCTTCAACCCGGAGAAAGTCTGAACAATTTCAGGACTACAGTTTGCTAACCGTTACAACTGACATGATACTGTTAAAGTATTAACAAAACATTTACTTTTGAGGATCTATCGGCAGACTAATACAGCGGAAAAGTTTAAACCTGGTCGCACGCCGAAAAAAAATTGTTTCGGTTGGTTTTGAAAACGCCCCAAGTCTGGAGAACAAAAATTTAATGAGTGACGAAAATATAATTTAATTTTAAATCAAACGTTGTCCTAAAGGCTAAGTCCTTAAGGCTCTTGGTTCTTATTGATGTTTCTTTACAAAGGGAACATTCTAAATTATTCATTTATTGAATAGCAAGCTTCATTGTCATAAAATCTTCGATAAATGATTACCGGCAATTCGGTCTCGAGTTTCATCGAAATGGCTTGTTTTGGAAATAGTTTTCGCGCTATTTAAAGTTATAAACGATTATTTGTGCAATCAAGATGCGTTCTTTGTGTTACACGTGAACCATGACCGTCATCACCGTCCAGGGTCAAGTTGTTATATTTGCGGTGACATTACGGCACTTTAACCAAGTTACTATAGTAACTTTGGCAACTCGAAATTGAAATAATAAAAACCATTTTGTATGGACGGAGAAATAAGTCACTCGAAACAAGAGCTAAGTCTTACAGAACCGACATTTTTCAACCCGAAACACTTATTACCCTTTTTTCACCCACTCCGTTGTTGATTACAAATAAATTCATGCTAGTTTTCTTAAAACAGAATAAATTATAATGTTAATTTTTTTGGTCACGTGACATAAGCTTCGCTTTTCTCTTTGCGGTGGCAAGGTTTTTTTTCTTCTGTTTAGAGTTGAGCGAAAGTTAGGGAAATGTTTGTTTCCTTTTGCTAAAGCATCGGTCGTTTTTGGCTCTTTAGTTGTCGACTGGTATTTTTTATGGTGTGGGCCGTTCACGGCATAGATTTTCGATGCAATGGCGAGTGAAACAAAAACTTCTATAATGACAGTTAAAGTGAAAAATGGGAAGAATGGTGAACCGATGGAGGTACTAAATGAAAAACCTCGACACGTGTCGGGAGAAAGTGACAGCGAAGAAGAGTATCATGGTCAGCATTTCAGCTCAGAATACCTTTTGGTAAAATGTGGATTCCAAATTTTCTTGTAGTTCTTAAATAAACTGTCGTCTCTTTGACCCTTAGAACCCGGTATGCGAGTTGGCGATGACTACCAAGCGACGATTCCGACATTTGTTTCAGGTAAGCTGACCCACATTTGTTCTTCTAAAGACAAATTCAGTGTAGGTCAAAGTGATTTTAATTACGAGGAAAGACTACATTGTTCTGGAGAGCAGTTTAGAATTTTGTGTTTGTATTTTTCTAGCGCGTTGGTCTTGTCTTGAATGCGACTTCTTCCAGTCGTTGAGATGGGACGCAAATATGTGTTTCTATCTCTATTTCTCTAACTTCAAAAAACTTTAGATTTATCTTCAACCTCGAAAACGATTTTACAGTTGTTTAAGATTTTATTTCTGTCGTTTTGCCTGATATAAATTTGTCCTGCGAAACAATCTCTTTACAAACACGCGCATGCCTTTGTTTAGTCAAGAATTGATTTGGTACAAAGAAAAACTAAAATGGAGAAAAATGGGATTTGTCTGTGTGAATGACTGTTTTAGTTATATTTCAAATTTGGGTTTCATCGTTTTTGTGAAAGTTCCTAACTTTGAATATTCCTTTTGAACGTAAGTAATGATAAGGTAAAGATTCTGTGCCATAACTTCTATGTTTGTGTTAGGAAATGGGGATAGAATAAATCAAATATGACTGTAAGTTGATTAGTCTAAAGCCTGATAAGTTATATTTTAGTTGCACTAATCCCTCTTCGAATTGCTCACTTGTGTAACAATTTTAAAATAGCTCAGTGAGCCAATTATTTTTTTATAGGTCAGAGATTTTTTCTCTTTCCTTGTGTGGATTTAAGGGTTTCCTTGTTAATGCTGTAGTTCAATGACACTTGGATTATATCCCATTTCTGTGGTATGGCCTCACTCGAATTTATATGTTGTAATGACTCATGTTACTACTACTAACTACATCTACTATTTACTAATACTACTACTACTACTACTACTACTACTACTACTAGAATAGACACGAAAGAGATCCATTTCAAACAAAATACCCGTCGGCTGACATTGCTATTTCTGAGTTGATGATCCGTTCAGATCAAGAGAGCCTCAGCTGTAAAGTTACCGAAGTAAACAAAAGTTTAAAAAAATTTTGTTGTCAAAATGGCTTGCAGTTATTAAGTCATCAAAACATTGATAGTAGCTGTTTATACAGAAGCTTGTTACACCTGAACAAAAAAAATATCTGGACAGTTTGCTTCTAATCTTATTAAGTCAATTAAAAATGATCAGTGATTTATAGATGAACACCAGGAGACTAAGGATTCAACTAGAGTAAACATGGGCGAGTTTAATATTCCTAATCCTAGCAGCTCAGTAGATTTAGATAAGAGGAAGGGGTTAAAAATGTGCTGTCTAAATATTGATAAGATTACTTCCTAAAGTTGATCAGTTAAGAGTATTCTGTGAAGAAAGTAAGATTGATGTCATGGCCATAAATGAAACTAAATTAGATTGCTCGATAACTGATCATGAAATAAAAATTACCCATTTCAATATTGTCCGTAATGATAGAAACAAATATGGAGGCCGAGTTTGTATTTACATCAGGAAAAATCTAAATTATAAGATTAGGCAGGATCTGAAGCCTGAGCAACTTGAGATTATAGTTGTTGAAATAAAGAAGCCAAATTCTGTCCCCTTTTTTATTTCTACCTGGTATAGACCTCCCGGTACCCCAATGGAATGTTTTGATAGTTTTGAGTCTGTTTTGGAAATGATTGATTCCACTAATGGTGAACTTTATGTCCTAGGGGACTTGAATTGTAACCTATTACAAAAAACCCTGAATGTCTCAGTAAGCAATTACTTGAGCTATGTGAATTGTTTAGCGTCTCGCTGGTCATTAGCGAACCAATGCAGGGACTCAACATTCTAAAACGTTGCTAGATCTCTGTTTAATCACGACTCCAGAAAAAGTCTCTGCTGCAGGAGCTATTCATAGTGGAATTAGTGACCACGATATTATCTACATGGTCAGAAAACTAAATCATTTTCGTATCAATAGGCCTAGAACAACTCAAGAACGTTGTTTGAAGCATTTTAAATGGGAGTTGTTTGTTAACGATCTTGAGAATGTCTTCTGGAGAAAATATTTATGATACTAATCCCAACTGCAGGTGGGAAAAATAGAAAGCTACTTTTCTTAACATTGCTGACAAATACGCTCAATTAAAACAATGCAGATTAAGAAACAAAAGGTGGCCAATGGCAAACTAGGGATATTGTAAATTTATTGTGCAAAAGGGACGTACTCAAAAGCAAAGCTATGAACACGAATGAAACTAATGATTGGAATGAATGTAAGAAAGAACGCAACACTACAAACAATGTCATTAAACAAAGTAAAGCTAGCTACTACAAAGAAGCTTGCATTCTTAACAAAGACAACCCAAGAAAGCTGTGGAGTATTGTAAATGAAGTTTGTGGCAGAAGTTCCAAAAGCAGTCATGTAAAAGCACTAGAAATTGACCAAAAGATGCTAACAGATGATCCATCCATCTCTGAGGCCTTCAATGAATATTTTTCTGAGATAGGACCTAAACTAGTAGAGGCAGTTGAGACTGATGACCCAACGAAATCATTTCTTGATTATGTGCCATACATGAATAAGGTTTTTAGTATAACACCAATTTATTCCATTAAGGTTTTGGAAATGTAAGTACGGCATCTCTAGTAAGCTATTAAAAATCGCTGTTCTGGTTAAAGCGACATCCATTACCTATCTCTTTAATTGTTTGATTTCAATTGGAGTTTTCCCAGATGAATGGAAGTTAGCACATGTTGTCCCAGTTTTCAAAAAGGGTATCCATAGCGATGTCAATAACTATAGACCAATTTCTATTATTCCGATAATTGCCAAAGTGTTTGAAAAGGCTATATACGATCAACGAATTGTCAATCAGGTTTTAGAAAACTGCACAATACCATTACCACCTTACTGAAATCAACTAATGAGACAGTTTTTTTCCCTAGACGTGAAAGTAGGCGTTGGAAAAACATAAGTAGGCGTTGCAAAAAACTTTTTTATTATCCATTCTGCCTTAGAATTTTTCATTTTCAAACAAATATTTGAAATGACAAAAAAGAAGGCGTTGCAAACTGCAGAGTTGCCGTAGGATGCGACAGCCGAGGGCTTATTTTGAAAACACTGTGAGTAGCGACTCAATATTGATAAGGGCCTTATGAATGGCGTTGTTTTCATACATTTGAAGAAAGCCTTTGATACTGTAGATCACGCAATTCTGATTGAGAAATTGAAACGATACGGACTGAGTGAACAGTCACTTAATTTCTTTATCTCGTATCTCGAGAATGGAAGCCAGAGGTGTTGTGTGTGGCCACCTATGACATAAGGTATCTATAAGATCTGGTACCCCTCAGGGCTCTATACTTGGGCCACTATTATTTCTGGTTTTCACAAATGATTTGCCAAACTGCTTCTATATAGCAAGCACAACAATGTATGCTGATAATACCATTTTAACTTTTAGTGCCCGTAATACTACCAACCTTGAATTGCAAATCAACAATGAACTAAAGCAGCTGAATCATTGGCTAGTTGCAAACAAGCTCGTGCTTAATGTTAGTAAAACTGAGCTAATGTTAATAACAACGAGACAAAAACGTACGTTCATTGATGATGCGCTAAATGTTAATATTTGTGGTCAGCCTATTAACCAGGTCAAGAGCATAAAAATGTTAGGCCTTCAATTGGAGCAATCCTTATTTTGGTCAAAGCATATAGAAGATATTTCTGAAAAGGTTGCCCCTGCATAGGGTCTATTGAAGAGATAATAATAATAATAATAATAATAATAATAATAATAATAATAATAATAATAATGATAATAATAATAGTTTATTTAAATTTTTACATATAGCAGTCATATAACTGAATTGCGTAAAAATGTACAATATTTAAAATGGCATATTGAGTTACTAAAATATTACATTAAAAATTTTACCATAGCCGGAAAAAAACTATTCCTAAAACGATTTGTGTGAACTTTAAATGGCTGAAAGTGACGTGGCCTTCTCAAATTATACCTATTTACATTTTGTTTGGGCAGGAACTGAGATAGCTTATGACTACTGTCAAGCATTACCGAATTAAGGAGCTTCTCACACAGACTAGAGCGTCTATCCTTCAGGATACTAAGATTAAAACGAGATAAGTTCTCCTGGTACGATACATGTGGGTTGATAATAGATAAGGCACGTTTCTGAATACGTTCTATATCATCACTTAGATAAGCAGGTAGACTATGGTGGAAAACTGGTGCACAATATTCTAAAACGGGACGAATGCATGTACAATAGAAATTGAGAATGTCCATTTGCGGAACACTGGTTCTTTTGAGTAACTTGATGAAATATAGTCTTTTGTTTGCCTTCTTGATTATTTCAGTGAGGTGGTTATTCCACTGTAACGTGTCTGTGATGGTGACACCTAGGATCTTAACATTATTGACCACTTCTAGATCTAAGTGTGTGACTTTGTCGACCATGATACTCTAGTCAGTACATACAGTGCCCTTATTTTGCCACATCTTGAATATGCCTGTTTTGTATGGGATGGGCTGGATAAGGGTCTTGCTATAAAAATACAGAGACTTCAGAATAGAGCTGCTAGGATTATAACAAGATCTAGTAGGGATGAAAGATCATGCAATGTATTGTTAAAGCTAGGATGGTCACCATTGGATAAGAGACATAATCAGAAGAAAAAGTTAATGAGGAAAATTATGAATGGCAAAGCTCCCACTATCTTGAAGATCTGTTTTGTCCTAGGGAACCAAATAATCAAATTGAGTTACATTATTCTTTGAATAAATTAACTGTTTCCTTTCCTAAAACAGATTGTTACAAACAATCTATCAGTTATTGTGGCTAAATTCTTTGGAATAATTTGGCCATATCTGAAAGAATAGCTAAATATTTTTTTCAGACCTGAACAAGTCCTTAATCCTGGTGTTCCTTTAAAAAAAATTTTAAGCATACACAGTTAGTAAATTTATAGTTATAATAGCTTTATTTCTTTATTGTTGTAAATTTCTATAAATAGGTATGAACAGATATTGTGTAAAACAGTTGCAAAACTGATGGGTATTTTAACCATTTTTAAATAAAGGATTACCTACCTACCTACCTACTGCTGCTACTACTGCTACTACTACTACTATTACTTCTATTGCTACTACTACTTCTAGACCTACTACTACCACTAAAACAACTACTATTACTACTTTTACTACTACTACACTATTGCTACTACTACTACTACTATTACTACTACTACTATTACTACTACTACTATTACTACTACTACTAATACTACTACTATTATTACTACTACTACTATTACTATTACCATTATTATTACTACTACCAAAAGTCTGAAATATCAGTACTTTTATCTTGTTTTATGGTGGCAAACTAAACAAATTAGTTAACATTTTATTGATACAAAGATAAGGCTTGTTTTTACCTTAGATTCACAGTTGGTTCTACAACTGAACAGTGCGAGCTGGGCATTTTTTCTATTTCTTTTATAATGAACTACAGAATGTAATCTATCAGAGACAAGTTTTCAAGAGTCACTGATTTTTAGGAATCTGTAACCCTGCAGATAGACAGACGTTAAAGAATGACCGCCACCATAATGCTTTACTTGTGTGGTCACCAGCTGATGAGCTTGCTGAAAATAAATGTAAGTTTTTTGTTTCTTATATTAATTTTTATCCACATTCAGTTACAACTTGATGGCACATTTTTAAAATAAAGAACCCTTGGAAGTTCTGTGAGTGTAATTTACTCACCTAATGTTATTTTAACCAAAAAAAGTTGCAAGTTTTGAACTAGTTGGAGCATAATTAATTTTCCTAAAAAGAGCAACATGCACATAATTTTTTGGAGTAAGACCAATCAACATTTGAATTGGGACTTGCATATTGAGGATATATCTTGAAAGATGACTAAATTAATAGGTGTTCTTTTTAAGAGCAGGTTTTATCTTCCAACAAATGTAATGACAAGTCTTTATTATAGTTTTATCTACCCTTTTATTTCATATTGCACAACGACTTGGAGAAACATTTATCAAAGAAAATTAGAGCCTAAAAAGAATTCACATTTTGCAAACATGTGCAGTAAGGGCTATTCTTTTTAGAGATAATAAAACCCAAAGCAAACCTTTATTCTCTAAGCTCCAAATTCTGACAGTTAACAAAATCGCTCAAGTGCAACAAGAGTGCAAAGTGTCACCCAGCATGGGAAAACATATAATAATGACTTTCCATTTAAATGGCCAAAATGAGTGGGCTGCAAACAACTTTTTCAGCTGTTTGAACAAGTTTTTGAGTCATTCAAGTGAGTTTTACAGCAGTTAGAGCAACTTGCATAAACGTTTGAACAGGGTTTATTAACAAGCAAACAGAATTTTTTAAACAAGCAAACAGGGTTTTTGAACGAGCAAATGGGTAATAAAAAATGGCCTAACACAATTTTTAAAGAGCGAGTGGTGAGACAATTATGAACATGTGCCGAGCTTTGAATGTAAACTTTGCAAGGAAGTATACAAACAGTGGTTTTCATGCCAAGAAAACAAGTGGCCAAATAGAGCGAGAATTATGTGGAAATCTTAGCCGAATGAGCACTAAAAACTTGTATTGTGAACTTGTTTACATCCAAAATTTGAGGTAAGTTCATCACAAGAAGGACTCTTGATGGCCCTGAGAAATTGAAATATGAAGCTTCATTTATGAACATGTTTGCAGCACGTGTGGGCACCGGTTACGCCATTACTTCACTTTTCTATTTTGTCTGTTTTTAATTAAGTAAGAAAACTTCAAACATTGATTCTAAAGTAAAGACACGGTAGTAACATTCCAACAGAAATACTTGACCGTATGTCTGGTTTAACGTGTGAGTGTTTTGTTGCATTACGAGTTTTCATTCAGTGTTATTGAAGAGATCTATAATCACATATTATATAAAGCAAATTGCAAGTCAGGTTAAACAGAGTTTTCAAAAATGTTAGGAATTTAGTGAAAGAGACTTGCGGACTGATGCTGGAAGAGTAGGAAATGATTGTCTCCCCTTTAAAAAGTGCAGAGATGACATAAAGAACCACCAGCAAAACTGCCACTCATGTCACGCTTGCACTCAGACACTAAAAAAAAAACTAATATAAGCTCATAACCAGTATTGACCGAGATTTTTCTTGCTGTGGACCAAATAGAACAGACATAAATATTATTTCCGAGACACTGCTAACTTGTATAAAGTTCTGGAGGCTAACAAAATCAAAAAAGTAGGATGAAGATTAAGTTGTTTTGCTTGTGTTACCATTCTCATGTGGCCGCGAGGTTGCTGTTTCCCAAATTTTGGTTGTAAAAATGGTTACTTCAAGGTCAGCATTCGCTTTGATTGTTTATATTTTTCTTAACTTTCCAACTTGTTTGAGCATCTTCCAAAGTTTAATCAGTACATATTTTTTAGAATCCCATTCGAACGTTTTTTTATCGAGGACATAAATGATTTTTCAACTCGATCAAACGCCTTTCGAGTTAATGAGAATGACTTTTTGTCCTGTTCAAATAAGTTTTTGACCTGTTCAAACAACTTTTTAGGTCATTTGGATAAGTAGCAAACAAGTTTGAGTGAAAAATGGAAAGTCAATATTATACATTTTCCCATGCAGGGTCATAAGTATGGAATGATATCCCTCTGGTTATATTAAACAGTTCATCACTTTCAATTTTTAAGAAAGAGTTCAAAAAGTAAATTAATTGTGGCATCATTAATTTAAACTTCCTACAAATCGCACTTACCATCATCTATGTTATTTTGTCTAACTCAGTTCATCTTCCTGTGAAGCATGCTCTTTTTTGTCTTGGTATGATCTGTAATTAGTCTGTATCAATTTGTTTAAGTTCTTTAGCACTAATATTGTCTCTCATTTGTCACTTGATATGTCTTTTGCTATTAAAAACTAGAAAGGTGTAGGAACTTGTTAGTCTTATGGGCTGTTTCTTATGCCTTCCATGTTAGTGAAACTTGTAAATAGAAAATATGTTTGTAATTTAAAGAAAACTGTTAAACTGTAAGTTGTTGAAATGTTACAACTCCTATACTACCATCATTTTGCTTATCTTGATAATTTGAAATTCATTTGTGGTTTTCATTGTAACTTTTGAACAAGTTGATAAAGTCTTATGAAGTGTCCATTCATTAATAAAAATGATGCTTATCTTAAAGAGAAGCTCAGTTATCATTGTAAAGTATTTAAAAGGTTTGAATATAACTAACTGACAATTTTTAGGAAATGAAATTTGTCAGGAAAAAGGGATTTAATTTTACTCACAAATAGATGAACGACTAAATTTATTTAATATGCAATGCAATATAGAAAATTCTTTGCAGTTTGTGTTTCATCTTTTTTTGGCTTTTCTTAGTGGATGATTATCTTCAAGTAGCAAAAGATAAGCATGGATACAATGTTGAACAAGTAAGTAGTGTCAATAATAATTGTTATAATAACTAGTGTATTGCCTTATAGAATTATATTGGTTTCAACAAACTATGTATATTACAGACTATATAAGGCTACATACATTGAGTTGGTGTACATTTCCATCACAATCAGAGTTTCATGGTTCATGGTTTGTAAATGGTATAAAGTTTCTGTGAAATACAATCCACAATTCGTGAATCACAAATGGTATAAAAACATGATTCATGGTTTTAGAAAAATGAAAAAAACTAGAATTAATTGATATTGCAATGGTTAACTGAGTTTCGCTTTTGTTAGTTTGTTAGACCGATCAACTTAGCTTTTATGTTATTTACCTTAAAACATTTTGATTTATCTTACAATACCATTTTAAAAGAAGAAAAGATCGTTTGCTGGTTTCAGTGTGTGAGCTGACAACTGTTCACTATAAACTTACAACTAAAGAGCTGCTGACTGAGAAAATCAAATACTCGTGGATAAATGTTAAATTTCAGATTTCTTTATATTTTGCCCTGAAAAACCCCTTTGGTGAACTCATTTTAGAAATCACTTTAAACTTGCAACTGAGCTTTTGTTTTTGAGAAATTTAGGAAAACCTAAGTTAGTGCCCATGGGCCCTCGGGTTCTGGTTTTTTCAATGAAAAGTCAGTAAACTTTAACTCTCATGTACATGCAATCGCCTTATTCTATGGAGCTGACATTTCTCACAAAATCAAAGAGTTCCTTTCACAACAAGAATATGTAAAAACTTTAAAACTAAAACCATCTGGTCATGATATTTTTTCTGTTTAATTTTGTGTTCTTGCAGCAACAGTGCAACACTCTGAAAATAGTCAAATTGTACAGGTCAAAAAAGGCAACTGCGATGTCAAGCTTTGTCACAAATTTTACACTGCAGGAAAGCTCTATTATAGTATTATAACATATCAAAAAACAGCTTGGGTAATTTGTAAACAGCCCGCTGTGAGTTTTTTGACATTAGTGCAGGCCCTGAAGGCCCATGAGCACTAATTTAGATTTTCCTAAATTTCTTGAAAAGAAAAGCTCAGTTGCAAGTTTAAGTGGGATTTTTAAAATGAGTTCACCAAAGGGGTTTTCCAGGCAAAATATAAAGAAATCCGAAATTTTACATTTGTCCTTCAGTATTTTGGTTTCTCAGTCAGTGGCTCTTAATATTGCAAATGATCCACAATTTTATTCATGAACAGACATTTTTCATCTGTAGGTATAAGTCTTGTGGGCAAAGTACCATACATCATAGTAATATCTCTTCCAAATAATTATTATCTAGATGGCACCTCAGTTTGTAATTTGTTTTTTTTAGATCAGTGATCTAAGTAGAAATTGAAGTACATATATATATAATGATTAGAAATGAGGAAAGTTTGACAAAAATCCAAGTGTAGGTTCTATTTCAATGAAATGACCTTAATATGCCCTTCCAGATTATACTTATTTGATAAAATTCTAGCGATGTGCTTCAGTGTGAAGGCTGATGTTCAGGCTGAATAGATTTTTCACACGCCTTTTATCCTGAAAATGTTTTGACAAAAAGTGTAGAAAAAACCGCTGTGTATGCACTGCAACAAACAGATTGCAACAGTTAAGTAGCATTGCAAGTGCTAACAAGTTTTGAAATTAAAAGTGTAACAAACTTTAAACTCTGTGCTCTTTAAAAAAGTTATTGTCAGTATTAGGTGTAACTTACTGAAAACCAGAGAAAACCAAATAAAAATACAATTTGAGGTTTTTATAATTTATGCTTTTGAATAAATGCTGGAAATCGCCAAAGCTTGCATAAGTATTATTTTGTAGTCACTAGAAGTCAACACTACTGTGTTTCAGAAAGGCATTGAACTGTTGTGGATTTTAAATTGCAGAACTTTGTTTGTTCTTCAAAAATGTTTGACTTGAACATTCAATAAGACTTTATAGTTCATAGGTTGAGTTTAATTTCGACATAAAGTGCTGTCTGATGGAGCTGTTCTGTTTTGCCAGGGACAACTTGTCAAAGTCAAAGTGCACACAAGAAAATACATTTTTTGTTACATGCTTGAATATCGAACAAGCAAGACAACTAATAGTACAAACTGTTGGCTGTGTTGCTTTCATTCACTGATTTCCCTCATTAAATCGGCTTTCTCCAAGGTCTCATCTATCAAACAAACAAGACAACTGATAATACAAACTTTTGGCAGTGTTTCTTTCAGTCACTGATTTCCTTCATTAAATCAGCTTTCTCCAATTTGTTCAACACCTGGATATTTGGTTGGGCAAACTTGAGTCTAAGCTAATTGAAAAGTTGGAAAGTTCTATTTGACTGGTGCTTACATGTAGGCGCATGATAGCGGATGCTCAAGCAGCTTGCAGAGATAATTGAGTTTGTTAGAAATTGCCAATGCTGGTTCTTGAATGATCGATTCCATATGTGGCAAAGCCATCTGCAAAATGGTAATAAATATTATATGTTTGTCTGCAAATATTTTGTTTACGAGCAATTCTGTTTGTGAGCAAGGTCAGAACAAGGTGTAAATGACTGTGATCTGCTCGCAAAAATTTCTTGAACTAGGTACATGTGATTCCAGGCAGTGCTGTAGCATTTACATCGAACAAGTGAGCTTTTTGCTCAAACAATGGGACATCAGTCATGCACACTTTGCCTTTGAAGGAACATTCACATCTATTTAATGGGGAAAGTGAGATTGAGCTTTTTTGGTAAAATAGCCGTTTTGTTTTCAATATCCTCCATGAATTTATTTAAAAAAACAGCAACAAGTGTCAATGTGGAAATGGTAAGGGTCAAATTTTAATTTTAGATGCTTCAAACTAGTTTTAAATAAAGGAAATTTAATTTATACAGTATACACCATTCCATAAATATTTTATTTTGTTGTTTTTAAAGAAGTTTTTCCATACCTTTGAAACTTATGCAATTGTTTGTTTTTTTTCCAGGCCTTGGGTATGCTGTTTTGGCACAAGCACAATGTTGCAAGATCACTTTCAGACTTACCCAACTTTACTCCCTTTCCAGGTAAATGAATAAAAGCTAAAAATAGTTTGTCAAAAACAAAACAGCTTAACTCAAGAATGTTGATAAAAATAACAACAAACATACTTGATTAAATTGGAAGTAATTTTTGAGCCAGGTATGGCCCAATGACAGCAACAGGTATGATTTTGAAAATTGATTTGATAACACATTCCCAGTAATTTTGGTAATTAGAGCTGTCATCCAACCTTTTGTGTGTCCAGTCTATCAAAAATCAACTGTATTTATTTATTTTATTTATATACTAGATTAGACGGAGAATCCAGTTCAGCAAAGCTGGTTTGAATGGAGCCCTGTAACTCTAAAACATTTGTAACTAAAAGAGTTTCTACCAAAAACTATAGCAGTTACAGATGTTTTAAGTGTGGTAAACACGAAATTTGTCAGGACTTCCGTAACTAAGATGCATAATTTTTTATTGACTGCGTAAGTTTCCTGAAATATGGAAATGCTGTTAAGAGGGGGCTTCATTCAAAAGTGGTGACCAAATAAATGAAACAAAACAAAGTTTCTTCAGTAGAGATCATTATGATTTTTATTAATTCCCTTAATGCATAAATCTGTCGGTTCGATGCTGTTGATCGCCTGAAACTATTTTTATATGCAATGAAAAATAGTGATTAAATAATAAAATCTTCTTGTAATCTTAGTTTTAAGCATTAAACATTTTAATTTAAATTTCATCATCCTAGAGATGTGTCAACAGATAAAATGTCTAATTCTGACCATGCATGCAGGGTCACATAATCTGCCCAAATTGGCCTTGGGTTATATATAAACACAAAGTGCCCTTTGTTTCGTAGATGAGTGGAGTATGGAAGACAAAGTCCTTTTTGAACAAGCCTTTAGTTCTCATGGAAAAAGTTTCAAGAGGATACAGCAAACAGTAAGTAAAGTAGATTCAAAAGAACCCTGCTCTTTCTGTTGGAAATCAGTCGTAAGAGCAGCAAATTTGCTGCAGATTCGCGGTGGAAACAAAGCAAATTTACCGTTGTAAGGGCTTTCAGTTAATTCTTACATCCGTCTGTGTCATTTGTTAAATCAGTGCTGAAAGAACTCATTAGCTTTGCAGTGTTGCTGTTAAGGTCATTCCGTTGAAATAGAACCCACACCTAGATTTTTGCCAAACTTTCTTCTTTTTTCAATTATTGTATGTACACTGCAAAAATGGAATAAAAAAGGGGTGTGCCCAGGTTAACTTTCAGATATGATTGATACAAATGCCCCCTCCAGGGCTATTTTTCTGTTATTGTAAGCTTGAAATTAAAACTGTGGAATCCTCATGTGATCAAGCAGGATAACATTGAAGAGCACAAGGGAAATAAAGAAGATAACTTAAAGAGCTCTTCTGGACTAAGAGAATAATTTCCTTGTTATTTTTAGAAAAAACATTTTTGATGAGGAGGCACTTTTGTGTGCTTTTGTTGTTGGTTTGATTTTGATATCTAAAGAAACATTTTGTTCTTTTTTTATATTTTTCCACACTTACCACACTCAGATTTTTTCTACTTTTGTCTTGAGAGAGATTCCTGTTGAAATTGGATTGATTGAGGAAAAGAAATTTTGGGGTACCCGTGCTTGTTTAGGAGAAACTCTAGCATAGGAAAACTGGCAAAACATGTGCTTTTTTACCCCATTTGTGAGGGGAGATTGGAACGGGTTAAACAAAAAGCCTCATATCTTATGGAGAAAACTCCTTTTTTACATTATTTTTTCTATGTCTTCAAAAGCTCAAACCTCACTAGAACATGACAAAAATGTGTAAACATTTTTCATATGCACTGTAAAGATGCGCAATACAAAACTGGGGAATGATCTTAAATCACTTTTCAGCATTATTGTGCTTAAAAGGCACTGCTTGGACACTGTTACATGTCCTGTTCAGGTTCAATTACAAGTACCCACCCCCAAACTTTGGGGTCAAGTATGCACTGATATTAAAATAATCTTGAGTCATCTAAAAGATCTTATTTAAGAGTTTTTTTTTTCATCTCAGCTTCCTGATAAATCAATCAGCAGTTTGGTAAAGTATTATTATTCATGGAAAAAAACTCGAAGTAGAACCAGCTTGATTGACAGGCAGGCAAAGCGACTTGCACTGCAACAGCAAAAGGAGCAAATAATGTAAGTCACAGATAGCTTGGAGAAAAACATACAGTAACACAATCTTTTATTATTGTTTGACTGACAGGAGCTTTAAGTTGCTGGTGTTTTAAACTTTAGCCCTTCTTTGAAATGAGTTATCAATTATCTTAGTAACACCTGAAATGAACAGCAGCATCATGAAACTTCTGATTACAGTGGTTTGAAACAGTTGACTTAGTACTAGTGTAACAGCGGTTTGGTCCCTGTTTCACCGATTTGGACTCCCTAAAAAGCTTTCCACAATTGAGTTTTTGAAGGAGTTTGAAACTGTAATGGCGTTTAAAAGCGTTTATAAACATTTTGAGATGAATCTATGGGCTTTATAGCCATAAAATCTGTGCACCCTTACTGCATCTCAGGAGTATGAATCTGAGTGTCTTTGTATGCAGCAGAATATGATGTGTTTATTAAGTTTTTGATCTTGGGGGACTAAATCTGCTAGCAGATTCTGTCCAGGGGACTAAATCCATTGTGACACAGGAGCACTTTTTAGCGTTACCTAAACTGTTGCAAACCCTTACACCTAAGCACTTTACACTCACATCCTTGAAGTACTTGATTATTTTATGCATTAAGTATCTCTTTGCTACAATATTAACATGCTGTGACCTTCCACTTCAGCTCAGTTCATTAATTCTATAACTTCATTTTATTTATAATATGAAAGTGGATTTGAAAAAAATTTGAAAATTAATAGCGGGCATTATAATATTGTATTCAACCTGTATTGACAGGGTTTTCCTAAGAATATGCAGAGTGGGACAAAGTAGTATGATTTTTGTTGTTTCAGATAGGAAAATATCATCACCGCTTCAAGAATAAGAACTGGCCCAAAATCAGTGAAAAATAAAAGCTTGCATTTTCAATTTTTTGAATATCAATAACTGATCACCTAAATTGGCAAAATGAAGTTTTAGCAGTGACAGTTTATTCTCTAGTCATTTGTTTTACATCTCCTGTATGCATGATTTCATGAACATGTAACAGTCTTACTTAATTACAATAATAATACTCTCTGGTAATGTGTCTTTCTTCATGGGAAAACCCTGACTTGTAGTCCTCCACCAAGAATGATGTACTGTATGACTCGGCCTTAAATGTGATGTGTGTCAGAAGTAGATGGCTTTGATACTGGGGACTTAGAACACTTTGATGCTTCTGACTTATATAGGCTTCTCTATTTAGTGTTCTGCTTTTCAAAATCATCTGACTATTATCCATTAAGTACTAAATCTACATATTTTTGTTGTGGTCATTAAGCTTATTATTTCAGGACAGCCAGATACCTTATACTATTGCTAAAGATAATTGTTGTAGTTCAATCTTGATGTTTGAATAATATCATATATTGTACTTTGTACATTCAATTAACCCTGAATGCAGTCCATCATTCTGTCTTTTACTTCTATCACATTGACAACTGGTGTTCTATGGTAACTCTGTTAACTTTGACTGCTAACCTATTTCATTGCAAAATAATAAATTATTTACTAATTAAACTTCTCACCTATTGCTAAACAAGGCTGTAAGAAAACACTAGCAACATCTTGCTGATTAATAAATGAATTTAAATCTTTAAATCTTGTAATGCTGGTTACCAGGAACAAATCATGCAGTCATTTAAAATTTGAAATATGAAGTTCATAGGCAGTTGATACCATACTCCTTTTAACTGTTACTACATACTAAAGTCCAAAGAGTTGGTTCTTTGGCGATTCTTATGTCCAAATCCTATGCTGCTCCATGAGGAGCTGTTAATTTGGCTAAACATTTGGTGATAATCCCCTCAACATTGCAGTTATGAGCGAAATTTGCCAAAGAAGGTTCATAGTGTAAAGGCCGTCCTGGACAAGTATGCAAGGTATTTTGTTGTCCATGGATGTGCAACAGTATTTGAAATAATATAATATGATACAAATTGTGCATGTTAAGAATAAGAAAAAAAATTGTGGAGCTGCACCACTTACAAGGTTTCTATATATTATGCAATAATGATTATTCTGTACTGCAATTAGTCAGAGTGAAGTAAAAGACATGATTGTAAATACACGTGTCTTTCCATTAGTTGAGCCCGCCAGGTTTTTGGTACAGTTGTTGGTTATTGCTTCATATCTGTGTGGTTTTATGAAAAAAGCTGTCTCCTTAAGGGAAAATGGAAGAAAGCTTTACTACAAACAAAGAACAGGACTATACAATACACTCATTTGGAACAAAACTTGATGAGCTTCAAACACATTTCTGTACATAACAAAACCATCGTTTATGATCTTTATACAAGTTAGGTTTCCAACAAGTTACTCAAATTGTTTTGGAAAGGGCTTGTAAACATGAAATACAAGAAAAAAATCTCTTGTACTGTAGTTAGCTTGGGTTAGTAAACAACTCTCAGCAAACATGTGAGTTCAGACCCAATTTGCAATGACATCTTATGGCTCAAATGATTGTCACTATACTGAGCCAGCTATCCAAAATTATATTTTTATGAGTTTAAGGTTTGAAAAACTTTCTTGTGAACATTATAAAAAGTCAGGTGAGTAGTTTTCTAGGGTTCAGTGACAAGGGCTTGACTTTGATGTACTTATATGCAGTAGTTTCTGCCAACTAGATGAAGATTTTGTGAACTTATATAAATAGTTCTTGCTATGCAGGCCTTCAGTTATAGAATGTTGAAAATATATTAAGAAAAGAGCGGTAGTTTGTTACTTACTTGAGCTGCAGTTCAAAATAACCAACACCCTAGAAGGCAACTTGTAATAAACTGGAAGTTCAAATCATAGTCTAATGAATATTTGACAGTAAGCAATCAGTGTGCAATAAATAATCAGTATGAAGGATTTGGTTAATGGTTCTAGTTATTTGGTTGCCATGTACAGTAATAAGATTTTGTATTCCACAATTATGCCTTTTTTTTGTAGTATTAAAACAAAGCATTAATTGTTTAGCTTTTGTTCCATTTCACCACCCTCTTCCTTTGCATATAAGTCTAGGATAGGCTAACTTAAAAATGTAACTCCCAATTTGAGTTCCAACAATGTTACAGTAATAGTTCTAAACTTAAGGTAAGTTTTCTGCAAAGCTGCTTTTAATTTGGATGTTCTAAACTGACTGCATTTAGGAAGCAATGAAAGAAAAGGGCAAAATTTTTTTACCTTGCTCTTAACACTCAAATACTTGTAACATTACTGATCAGTAACAGTTCCTGCAATCACAGCTGCTAACATGACTGATGTATTAACCAGTTGACAATAACTTTAATTTGGTTGTTCTTGTGTCTTTCTCACTGCTTTCATTTCTGAATGTAATAGAGCTTGGGGCCTGAAAGTATGCCTTCCCTTCCTGGACAGAATTAATACTTTATTAACACACCTGTTTTGTATGGTACATTTAGAGGGTTCATGATTTCAGTAGCTACCCATTTTATGGAAGATGACTTGAAAGGTAGCCAGAAAGGCAGAAATTGCTGTTTTTTCGAAAAATGTTATGTTTAAATTCATTATATAAATGTCAGTTTGGTTTTGTAAAAGTGAATTATGCAAATCTTGATGTACTCTCAGATGCCAAACAAAATAAACAAGGGATGGGGAGAATTTTTTTAAGAATTTGATAGACAGGCTGTCCAAAATAAAATAAAATAAATTTCTGAAAGAATGAAAACAGAAAAATGTCAACAGAGATCAGCAAAGATAAGGAACACATTTATTGAACTCTTATTTCTTAATTCTTGTTGCCTGTGCTGTAATCCAAACAAAAACACGGAAAAGCAAACACTGAGCATGACACTGATCAGTAAAGCGATTGCAACAGAACTTGAAAATCAAAAATGGGGG
>JAOBAT010054535.1:0-28410 GCA_026413305.1 Hydrozoanthus tunicans
CCCCCCCCCCCCCCCCCCCCCCCCCCCCCCCCCCCCCCCCCCCCCCCCCCCCCCCCCCCCCGCAGATTAGAGCAGTTTCGGTATCGTATGGAACACAAAGCGTGCATTTATTAAGATTGTTTAATGTTCAATATTTTTATTCTGAAGAAACTTTGTTACATTATTAGCCCGTCCCCACATGAAAGTCGTCCTCAAGACAACTGTTTAACTACTTTGAACGTGTATTTTGCTGAATTCTCATTAAAACATTCTTCCTTCATTTATCACTTAGGGAAGTGTTGTTGATAGGTGGTGAGAATACAAAAGACCAAATTCGGTCCTTGAATGAGGGGGTAAGTAAATACAAACAAGTTTAACTTACTAAAAATCTTAACATAGAACGTTTCAGTTTTGCCACTGCAAGCATGGTTGGCTTAATGATTTCTCTATCTTCCTGTACGTCGAAACGTGAGGTAAGTACTTCGATAGCGAGGAAAGGATTGTTTTGAAGTTTTCCACTTACCAAACCTAGAGAAAGCAAAGTCAAAGACAGATTCCCTCAACTTAGGGCAACATGTGATGATTCCAGAAATATGTTGAGATTTCATAATCAATAATCAGACAGATTTGACGTTTTGCGGACGCTGGATGTCCTTCTTAAAATGAATTTATTCGACTGAGTTTGAATAAAAATCACAAAACAGTGTTGGATTTTCTAACCGATAGCGAGATTTTTGCTCGTAAATCTCAGACAGATGGTTTGACGTACGGACCGAGTGTAGTGAGTTTCGTACAAGACCAGGAGTTCCAGTATAGACCAGACTTCCCAGTATGAGATAGATAGATAGTTTATTAAAAGTATTACGTGGGAGCTACAAGACTGAATTGCGTAACAAACATATTTAGATTGCGTAATAATTGGACGTACATATAATATATAAAATTTATAAAACTGGAATATAACCAAAAATTTAACAAGTTATCTACTAAACGGAATTCGTTGCACAAATTGCGGGAATAAAAGAGTTCTTGTGCCTGTCAGTTTTGAATCGCGGCAAGAAACAGTTCCTCTGGCGCCTGAGCTTGTACTTGGAGTTGTTCACGGGTGGCAAGAGGCCGATAAGCTTATGGTTTGGGTGACTTGTAATGGACGAGAAGAACCGATTGCAAAGGATGGCTTGTCTCTCCTTGAGGGAAACCAAGCGAATGAGGTTAATCAGTTATTTATTTCGTGGTTTTGCGAATTAAGTCAGAAATTTGTTAAAAAAGAAAGCCAAACATAATAAAGAGGTAA
This sequence comes from Hydrozoanthus tunicans, assembly GCA_026413305.1. NCBI lineage: Eukaryota > Metazoa > Cnidaria > Anthozoa > Zoantharia > Hydrozoanthidae > Hydrozoanthus > Hydrozoanthus tunicans. The sequence continues at coordinate 1,274 of JAOBAT010054535.1, forward strand.
AAAAGAAAAAAAGTTAGTAATGCCCGCGGTTGTTACGAGATAATCCAGCCCTTTCATCAGCCAATCAGATTGCTAGACTCTGTCTTGTCGTACAATGAAGTCGATTCTTGTTGTATTTTCCGCACAGGTTGATGTAATCACAGGAACGCCAGGAAAACTGGACGATTTTATATCAACAGAGAAAATCAGTCTTCATCAGGTAAGTTGAGGGTTGAGCATCTTCTTGACAAAGTTCGTATGGGCCCTGGAAATCCTGGAAAATCCTGGAAATTTTTTGAAGCCCTGGAACTTTTTTGATCCCTGGAAAATTTCATAGAATTTATTGAAGAAACTAAATTCGCCAATTGATCAGTTTTTTTTTCGTTTCAAGTAACAATTAAGATTTTAGACTAAACGTGTGTTAGAGGCTTTTTAAACCCAGGTGAAAAGTGAAGTTCTCCTTACTTGTTCATTTAAAAGTTTGGGCTCTAGTTGGGAGAATTTACCAATGCAACTGGGACTGAAAGGGTTAAATCTACAGAACACGAGAATTTCACCTGAAGTTTCCAAATCCGAAGGACCGATAATGAGAGCTGCCCCTCTTTTACCTAAAGTGAACTAGAAGTATAGTATCAAGGGCTTACCTGATTTTGGCGCAAGAAAAGAAGTTGTTCTGGTCCCTAGCTGTTCGGAATGATTTGACGGGAGTCAGTTTTGAAATTTATAAAATGATAACTGAGGATTCTGTAATAGTTGCGCCAACGCTTGAACTGTTCTATGTTTTAAGACTTTCTCTAACTGCATGAAGCGTGAATTTTTGTCTTCTACCATTACGGTTTCTTGTCTCTGTTGTTTGGTTTCGGTAATATTTTCGTACATTTGTATTTTTCAGGTTCGCTTTTTTGTACTGGATGAAGTGGTAAGTGTTGGAAGCCGTCTTTGTTTGAGTTTGAAATAAAAGAAATTAGAAGATTCTTGATCATCTTCAGAGAGTTCAACTCTGACATACTGTAATGAACCAAAGGCAAGTGTAAGAGAAACCAAGAAAAAAAAACGCCAAACTACTGTATCTCAAGCAGGAATCAAACCGCGACACCCCGATCACATGGCAGGTGCTCTGACCACTGAGCTACCGAGGCATCGACAAGGGCAGAGAGAGAACGAACCAATCTAAGAAAAGCCAGGCCAATCCCAGTCCCCCAAACAGTATGTTTGAGTTGACCTTTTAGAAGATGATCTAATTGATCGAAACATGCAGATATTTCTAGAAGGTTCTTGATTGCTGAACAAGGTAACTTGTCTGTCACGTGCTTGTTCGTTTTTACATCCAAGAGAAAATAATAGGCCTATTGCTGCAAGTGATCACATGGTAAATAAAAAGGTTTTCTGGTGGGCAAAGGAATGTCACAGACCCCACTGGGAAATGTAAAACAAAGAAAGATCACACATTCTTAGTTAATTGTGCCCTGTCTTAATTGGTGCGAGGAAGATTTTTCTTGGGATTTGGTTCAGTTTTTGTCTATACAAAGGTCTTCATGCTGCATGTGAATGTTTCAAAATGAGACAATTGAAATATTATACCAGTCCTTGCTATTGTGGTTATGTTAAAGTTGAAATTGTTTTGTTTTTAGTCGAAAAAGAACTAAGGGTTTGGAAAAACTTTTTGCTACCAATGAAAACTCCTGGAATTTGTTTTCATCAATAAGTACGAACCAAGTTGCCAACTAAATTCTACATCCAGGGATACAGCAGACTTTACTTTTTGCCTCAAGAGAAATAGCTTTGTTGTTAGAATGGTCCTCCTTGCCACAAAAACACTGTGTACGATTGCCCTCGTTAACTTTAATTTTGTGTAGGATGGACTGCTGTCCCAAGGAAACCAGGATCTTATCCAGAGAATTTACAACAAAATACCAAAGATGAGTCCAGACGGGAAGAGGCTACAGGTAGATTGTAACGCTTTTAAAAACTTTCATTACCAATGTCATCCTTACTAATTAATTAATAAAAACAATAGTAGTAGTAATAATAATAATAATGATAATAATAATAATAGTAATGATAACAATAATATTGAAAACAAGAATAAAAACATTTTAGTAACTATAATCTTAATAAGAATGATAGTAGTTAAACCAATAAACCAAGCTTTTAATGTACATGCTATTTCTCTCTGTGATAAAATGATATTTGAGTATTTTCAAACAATTTAAAAATGAATACTTAAAAGTAACTAGCTTGGTTTTCTTGTCATGCAAGTCGTTTCAACTTAGCCCCTTCACCCGCTTTTATCAATAGTTATGTAACCCAGACATTTCGGGACGGTAGGGGGGGGGGGGGAGAGGGGGAGTTTGTGTCATAGCTTTGACTGTACTTTTAAAAGACATTCCGTTGTTCTGCAGGTAACAAACTTCGTTTTTGTACAGATATCCCCATAGTTTCCTTTTAGTGTTGGGTTTAGCCGGAGTCAGAGACTTTTTCCTTTTTCTGAGCCGATCTCCTTTCAAGGGTTTGTTCTCAAGAGAGTTGTTCTAGAATGTTTTGTCATTGTACTCGTGCAAGTAATTATTACCTTTATAGTTCAGAGCTGCCAAGTTTTTATAGGCTAACCTCTGCATATCTCTTGACAGATGAATGTATGCTCTGCTACTCTTCATTCCTTCGAGGTTAAGAAGCTAGCGGTTAGTAAACTTTTTTTATTGTTTAGTTGAGGTCATCAATCTATTTTTCTTTGTCAAATTGGTGCGAAAGCCCTGTAGCGTTGCTGTTCAATCTCGGTGGCTCGCTGGAAAACTGCGTGATGAAGTGCGCGAATTTCTTATCCCAAAACCCGCGTTGTGCGTGTGTGTGTTGAATGAGTGTGTGTACGACCCTAAGATCTCCAACTGCCAAGCACGAGGTCCTGGGTTCCATCTCCGGCATTGTTGAGCTTTAAACGAGCCTGCTGACTATGCGCTCTGATTGGTTTGCAGGAGAGGATCATGCACTTTCCGACCTGGGTTGACCTCAAGGGCCAGGACGCTGTCCCCGAGACAGTCCATCACGTGGTACGTGTTTTGTTTTGTCGTTCCCAGTCATAACTCGTCTCCCCCCCTTGGGTTTATGTTAGTCTTCCTTCCTTCCTATTTTTTATACTTCCTATCGAACAAGGAAGGAAGGAATGAAGGAATCTGTGCATCAGATCTCTTTGGTCTCACATATCACGTGCATCAGATCTCTTTGGTGTCACATATCAGGTGTATAAATACCTCTGGTATCACATATAACGTGCACCGAAGATCTTTTTGGTGCCACATATCACGAGTACAAAGACCTCTTTGGTGTCACATATGTTGTGCACAAATATCTTTTTGCTATCACATATCTGTGAATTGTCGATCTCGGTGTTTGTGATGCTTGTTTCATCAGGTGTGTCGTGTTGACCCAAGGTCAGACAAGTCATGGAAGAGCTTAAAGAAAAAAGTGCAGGTATATTTTTGGTTTTTCTAACCAACAATGATAGGTTATCCTGCTAGTGTGAGGTTATCCGTTAACCGTGATTAAGGTTTGTTTTCGCTAGAAGCCTGAGAGATCCCAATAAATTGTGTTATTAATGAAAACGTTTATAGGTGTTCCTTCACAGGTTAGTGTTTCTGGTGTGTTTTAGGCGTTCAAAATGTTTTGAAATAGTGTTTAGGTTAAGCCGATTAAGTCTTTTATGCTAGCGTCGAAAAGTGGCATCCCGAACACTGATAGATGTTGCTGTAGGTGTTTTCTGAAAGATTTAAGCCAGCTCAATTTTTACGTCTTGGTCTTTTTAAGGGTTTTTTTATACTTCCTATCGAACATCCCTATCCTTTTTGTCCCGAAGTACTTCCCCCTTCCACCCTTCCCTCCTCCCTGTGCTAATGCTAACATCTTGCCTAGTGTTAGTGTTTATTTATTGGTTACCCTACAGTAAGCAATGTCTTAACAAAATGGTTACTTGACAGACTGACGGGATCCATGATAAAGACAAGATCAACCCTGACAGCCAAAGTCAAGGTAAAGAAAATTACAAAAATTGATAAGAATTCGAGATATTTCTAAAGCAATTTGTAAGACGTTTATTTACTCTCAGTTCATCATTGTTCGAGGACTAAACCTAACTTTGTTATTTTTCCTTCAATTTAACGTGTTCAGTACAATTAGTTATCATCTTGGTGAATCTCGCGGTCCCTCTCTGTGTAAATCTATTTATTTTTCCATCGCTCCGAATGACTTGTTTTATGTTTTGTTCAGCATTTTATCAGTACTTAATGAGCTGCCTGTCTTTTCAGGCCCATCGAAAGCGGGCCCCATTAAAAGAAATTATTTACATTCGCAGTTTCCATCTTAAAATAATTTTGATTTAACACTATTGCGCTTCTACGCAGCTCCCCCCCCCCCCAACAATTTCCAATACCAATTTAGTTCGGACAGACAATTTACCAATTCAAGTTTTTTTTGTAACATAACATAATACTACGGCTTACACTGGGTAGATAACTTTAGTTTTTGAAATAATATTCGTATCTGTGTTAACTTTACGATGACCTTTTGTACTTGGAAAAAAATTGCTCGTATCATTAGTTATTTTTGCGGGAAAAAACCTTTTAGCTTTTAGCTAAGTTTTCTGACCAATCTTTAAGTTGAGTTTTGAATTAATTTTGTTTGGGTTAGCTAACCTTCCTTGGTAGTTTTATCTTGAATATAACTGTGCTTTTTTCGCTTTAACCAGAAACCCTTTCCGAGGCTGTGAAACTCCTGAAGATCGAGTATTTAGTCAAGGCTATCCAGGAACACAAAATGGATCAGGCTATTGTATTCTGTAGAACCAAACTTGATTGTGACAATGCCGAGAGGTACTTGATCTCTCTGGGTGGAGGTACGTTCCATTTGGTGGAGGAATCGGAGGAAGAATATACAAGTCAATCTAGATTAGCAGTTTGAAACAAACAAGCATACTATCACGCTGATTTGCTCAGCTACTTACTACCGGGGGTGAGACGTAGTAGTCTGGTGGTTTTAGTAGAGATCAACTGGTATATACTAAATTGCAAGTTAAACCGATAAAAAAATAATTTAAAGAATCAGCTTTTATTCTTTGTTTAAAATCACCGGCAGTTTCGATACGCGCTGCCTGTCTATCGTTCAATAGACGATGAGTTGGTTAGCCAATCAGATTACAGTACACTATCACTAGATGGTTACTACTAATAACAATAGACAGGTAGTAGCGAAACTGTGGAGTTTTTAAACAAAAATTATACAGTGGCTTCTTCTATATTGTAATGGGTTTAAAATCTCCATAGCAACCGGCCGTGTCCGTTAAACTAACTGGTCGTATCAATTGCCAACAGGTCCAAAGGCAATGGTTAACGAGTTTTCCTGTGTGTGTCTCCATAGCGACAGGCCTCCGTACGAACGGAAGAATAACCTTGCCGCTTTTAAGGTGAAGTTTATTTTGTTCTTTGGCAGGCCAATTACCTCTACGCTAAAATTTGGGCGGACGTTCAATTTGTGCAGCACGCTTTCATTCAGTATCCTTGGTAACCGATAAACGTCTTGTCTCTGCATCAGGGCTCTACTTTCCCACTGCCAGGGTTGTGAAAATCCTGAAAAGTCCTGGAACAGGCAAGAAAATATCAAAGCCTTGAAAAGTCCTTGAAAACCCTGAAATGGGAAAAATATCATCCTTAACCGCCAAAATTTTGCAATACCCTTTGATTTCGATTTGATAATGTTCTAAGACAAAAACGAAGGCTCGATTTTTTTACAGAGGCTCATTTTGTGAATAATATACAAATAAAAAAAACCCTTTTCAATGTGTTTTGTTTAATATCGCACTGATATATGAGAAAAAACAAAGAATTAGAGTTTTATGTGGTGCATAATGTCCTTAAATTTGCTAAAAAGTCCTAGAAAACTCTTGAATTTTACATCGAGTTAACCGTGGCAACTGCCAAACTGCTCTCTCGGTCCTTAAGAACAAGAACGTGTAACCTGCCATGGACAAGTTTTGCAGCACTTTGTAATTTTTTTTTTTAGATCTTAAATTCAAGCTTGTTCCGGCAGATTGAGGTTACTTATAGATCATTTTTGTTTTGATTTTGTTCTATTTTGATTTGTACACTTATCTTGATGTCAATGTTCAACCCAGTTTTCTCTCATTAGTCAATAGTTAAAAGCCAATAGTTTTAACGTAAAAAATGTTTATGGTTGTTTAGCTAGAACGGTTCGGGTTTTAATTGTTTTCGTAGTAAGCACAGAGATTTGTCGACCTTAATCTCACTCCTAGGGTTTTTCTCTGGGCGTTCGGTTTTATTCCGTCAACAAAATCGACACCAGGCTAATTCTATCTGGCTATAGAGCTAAGCTCTGAGGTCGAAATGAACCGTATAGCGGCAATAGTTGTGTATGTGTCTGGCTCCCTTGTCTGTGTGTAACAAGTGCACCTTAACATGCTTTCGGTTAGGGCTGCATCCTCTGCAGTTCAGTCTATAACCGCAAGTGCAAGGGCGATGAGCTAATTGGATATTATTATTATTATTATTATCATTATTATTATTATTATTATTATTATTATTAATATTATTATTACTATTATTAAGCACCTTTGCTTTCTATCCATTTTTCAGGAAGGCGAAGTCAGGTTTCTTATTTGTACTGACGTCGCTGCGCGAGGAATTGATATAACTGGAGTCCCCTACGGTAAGATATTGAAAGAAACCTTTACAGTCACGTAAAACAGTAAAATTATTACGTTATATTGTTATATTATATTGTGTTATGTTTTATTATACTGTATTGTATTATATTATATTATGAAGCTAGTCTGCAACGTATTACCAATTTTGAATGTTCGTAAACTGCAATTGAGCTTCGTTACTAAAACGATTTTATGCCTCGTGTTTTATTTTGTTTTCGCAGTGATCAATGTCACTCTACCAGACGAGAAGCAGAACTACGTACATCGAATTGGACGAGTTGGTAGAAGTTCGAGGTATACGGAACACATACAATGTTGCTTGAAAGCATGCTATAGAATATAAAAAGTGTAACACATGTTCTGATGGCTGTGGTGACGCACTCTAAATATAAATAGAGTGTGTCTGCAGACGTCATCACGGGGATTTATCGGCTGTGTCTTTGCCATGTTTTATAAAAGAAATACAAAACTCGCTTACTTGCTCTGTTCATTGATAGAAACACTTGGAATTTTTTAGTTCACTCAGTACAAGAATTGCGAAAAAATATGCCTGCGGCTTGCTTTCTAAGCACTTACTGAATTATAATGAAAACACGCGTGAACGTTTTGTATTTCTTTAACAACGCTGCGCAGCGATATACAGTCAAACCCCTCGAAGACGGCTTCGGGACGGGCCTCAACTGTCCGTCTTAGAGAGGTGTCCGTCTTAAAGAGAATTGAATTTCAAGTAAATGACTCAGAAAGCGTAAGGCAGAGACCAAGATTTGTGTGCAGACCGATGTAAGAAATAATCGAAAGTCCTTTAACAGTTTTGGTTGCACATTGCATCGATCGTTGCGTTCTTTTGTTTGTTTTTTCTTTAGGGTGAAAGAGTTAATGTATAGGCGGACTCCAGCTGACGTAAAGCTTACAAAAAACCTTTTTCAAAACGTTTTCGAGATACGAAAGATAGAAGTTTTTTATATGTATTTTATATGTTTTGGATACTTTAGAATTTGTCCAACATACGGATCTTTCCATTTCTTATAGAATGGGCCTAGCAATTTCACTGGTATCCGAGGTTAAAGAAAAGGTAAGTTTTAGTCCGTTGTTAACGGATCGTGCAGTTGAGTAATGATCAATTGAACCAGCTATACATAATATTGTATAACCAGACGGATCCTTCAATCTGATTAGCAGACGCAAGGCAGCGGGGTGATCTTGTAACAACCGCGCGCATGACAAATGACTTTTTACCGCTTTCTGTTTTTAGTTTTCTAGCTATTCTTTTTTTTTAATTTTCAAGCTCAAAAAAACCCACATTAGCAACTTGTTAGGTAACGATCCGAGTAAGAACTGGACAGTTGCACGGCCTTGGAATGCAGAAAGGTGCTAATTGCAATATTGTTAAATCGTTGATCTGACTGGTTAAACTTTAATATCGGACCATATCTTCGTAAGAACGCTGATGTATTTCTTTCCAGCTGGTGGACTAAGTGAGGGAGTATTTGGACTTTTTTAAAACATTTTTTCAAATGGAATACGTGACGGATCGCATTTGAGCTGCAGAAGCTCATTTAACACGAACGAAACTTAATCAGCTACTGTTAAAAACTGTTAAATCTAGTATTTGATTTTAAAGATTTTATTACATTTACATCGAATAGATGATTAATCTTCATAATATATTGAACTTACATTCACATCTCAATCTGTATAAGAAAGTTGAATTAAATTCTCTAAGTTTTCTGACCAAAATTTTAATCTGGTGATTGTTCTTTGCTTGTTCTTTATTGCGGACAATCTCAGTCTGGGTGGTTTAACAAAGTTTGTTCTTATAAAAAATGCGTGTGAATGCCTTTTTAGTAAATGATTATTCTCAATGTGTCGCTACAGAATACTGCTACTACTACTAGTATAAATATTATCGTCAGTGTTTTGTCTGTTGCTTTGTGTGCCGGCACAGGTTTGGTATCACAGCTGCCCAAGTCGCGGGAAAAAATGCAACAACACCCGTTTAAAAGAGCAAGGAGGTTGTTCTATTTGGTACGACGAACCACAGGTAATATTATTTATCCTGGTAAGTTAGTCCTTCCCCAGCCTTGGACGAGAACTGTCGAAGTTGTCAAAACATCAGAAATTTTCTCATAGGTAGGGTAAAGCCCAATGGTCAGTGTTTCACTTTTGTGTCACGATGAGTTACCGCCCTGAATCTATTAGAAAAAGCAAGTGTATTAATCTAGAGTGAGATTTAGGAGAGAAAATCTCAAAGGCAGCATAAAGAAACCTTTCATTCTAATTAGATCTTTATTTCTAGGTTTTTAAGGCCAAACCGATCATTTGTTACAGTGCGAGAAATTACTAAGCCTAATAATAAATTGTTTAGTTTCACACGTCGCATTAAACAGGACAAGGGTTTATCTTAGGGAAGAGCTTGCCCTCCTGTTTTGTGTACACTAGGGAAGGATTTCACCAAGAAAAAGGTTAGGCTTTGGGAAGGTTTTGCCCCGGGATTTATCATAGGGAAAGTTTATCTTATGGAAGGTCCTGACCCAGGACAGGATTTACCCTAGGGAAGGTTTCTCTTAGGCGAGGTCCGGACCAGGGAAGGATTTACCGTAGGGAAGGTTTATCCTTGAGGAGGTGTTGCCCTAGCAAGTTTATCTTGGGGGAGGTTTTGCCCCAGGGGAGGGTCTATTCTAGGCAAAGTTGTTGACCTTCCCCAGGGGGGGTTTATCCTAGAGAATGTTTATTTTACGGGAGGTTTTTCCCCTTGGAAGGGTTTATTCTAGGCAAGGTTATTCTTAGGGTACGTTTTGCACTATCCGTTTGGAGGAATTACCCCAGGGAATGGTTAAACAAACCTGTAACCTTCAAAAAGATTACTATTTTTCTTGTTCAAAATTTTGTAGTATTTGAAAGATGTTGAGGAACATCTTGGAGAGACGATCTCCACCATCCAGCCTGACATGAAAGTTCCTTTGAACGATTTTGACGGCAAGGTCGTCTACGGGGAGAAAAGACGCAAAGGAGGTATTACTACACGTAGGCAGTTACAGCGGTAACCCTGCTTGTTTTGTTTGTTAAGTTCCCATTTTGATGCTAGAATTCATTTATGTTTTCCTACCTAAAGGAAGGACACGAAAGTAGAGTCGGGATAGTTAGAACGTTTAATGCGTTTTCTTCTCAGAAAGGGGGGATGGGAGGAGGCATCGTTTCTGAATCTGAAAGGGTGGGGAGTTTATAAAAACAGAACTTTAACATCAGGTGTCCCACGTTCCCTACCCGCGCTCGTTACTCATTACTTATGGGTGTCTCACGTTTTTTACGCGCGCTTATTACTTATGGGTGTTTCGCGTTCCCTACGCGCGCTCATAACTCACGGATGTCTCACGTTCTTTACGCCTGCTCATTACTCACGGGTGTCCCACGTTCCCTACGCGAGCTCATTACTCACGGATGTCCCACGTTCTTTACGCGCACTCATTACTCACGGCTTTCCCACATTCTCTATGCGCGCTCATTACTCACGGATGTCCCACGTTCTTTACGCGAACTCATTACGCACGGCTTTCCCACATTCTCTATGCGCACTCATTACTCACGGATGTCCCACGTCCTTAACGCGCGCTCGTAACTCACGGGTGTCCCAGATTCTTTACGCGCACTCATTACTCACGGGTGTCCCACGTTCCCTTCGCGCGCTCATTACTCACGGATGTCCCAACTTCTTTTACGCGCTCATTATGTTACGTTCTTTAGGCGGTCATTACTCACGGGTGTCCCACGTTCCTAACGCACTCAACACTCACGGGTGCCCCACGTTCTTTTTTCAGGATCCATGTTTCAAACTCACACAGCGGAAGTTGCTCCGGCCCTGCGGGAGCTGTGTCAGTTTGAGCGACAGGCTCAAACATCCTTCTTAAATCTGAGTCACAAGAACTGGATGAAGGTGAAATGAATGATGTGGACAAGCTACGATACGAAATATCTGAATATTTATATTCTTTTTTTCCGTTTTGATGAACTGTACAATCTAATTTGAAAGTGCTGTTCATGTAATAGACCATGGAGGCGCAGTTCCAAAGGAAATATGTGGCTTCGTGAAACTCTGGTTAAGCGGGGCACCTTGGTTGCTGAGATACCGGCCTCTCTCTGTTCCATTGTACTTCCCTTAGCTTTCGACAAACGCTAACAGTTAAGTTAAAAACGAAATACGGGATCAACTCTCGCCCGAGATCCGATGACCACAATATCAATCTTATTCATAAATGCTGGTAGTTTTGATATTCTTTCGCCTATATACAACTAGCCCTAAATATAGCCTCCTTTGGGTAACATATTAGTTTGAAAGTTTAACTTAAGGACGGGATTGAATTGAGACGAAGAATACTAAAATTGATGGCATTTATGAGTATAGTTTGTTAGCAGATTTCTGCTGACGTAATATATATAAACAAACCTTTCCAAATTTAAACACCTTCGGGACATGAAACAAAGAAACCTTTGTGTCAAAATACCAATCAGATAACAGTCGACTCATTAATAACAATAACTGAAACCCTTTTTTAGAGAGAGGTCAGGTTTAGTTGATGACTTATGGCTGGGATCCCAACAAATCAGTCCGGGACTTTTCTAAGTCGTCGCGAGCTAGCTGTACCTCGCTGTTCATCGTGTCAGAAAACCCATTAGTAGGAAGAGTTTGGCGATTTTTTTTAAAAAACACATTTTTCGTGGTTTTGCGTTAATGTTTGTGAACAACCGTCAGTGCCTATGGTGGAAAACCGAAACATTTGTAAATGTTGAAATGTTAACCCGTACAGATAGAGTATACCATAACACTGAAACATCTGGCGACAGAATGCATGAGAAATGTAAACAAAACCGTTCGATGTGTTTGAGACGTTGGCTCTATCCTGCAATATTCCATGGCTTCCAACCAAGCTCACCCGAGGCCGGGCACTCTCGCCCATTTTTTACCCAAGCTAAGTTTATCCTAGGTTAATCCAAGAAAACTGAGCACCAATCCCTCACCTAAAGCTAGAACTACCTCAACCACGACATACCTTACGGAAGGAAGGGGAGGCTGAGTATTTTTCCAAGAAACGGATTAATCCAAAAAAACTGAGCGCCTACCTCTCATCTAAAGCTAGAACTACCCCAACCACAACAAACCTTGCGGAAGGAAGGGGGGGGTGAGCAGTTTTCCAAGAAACGGAGATTAATCCAAGATAACTGAGCACCTACCCCTCACCTAAAGCTAGAACTACCCCAACCACGACAGACCTTACGGAAAGGAGGGGAGGGTGATTAGTTTTCCAAGAAACGGAGATTGATTCAAGAAAACTGAGCGCCTCCCACCTAAAGCTAAAACTACCCCAACCACGACAGACCTTACGGAAGGGAGAGGAGGGTGAGCAGTTTTCCAAGAAACGGAGATTAATCCAAGATAACTGAACACCCCTCATCTAAAGCTAAAACTACCACAACCACGAAAGACCTTACGGAAGGAACGGGAGGCTGAGCAATTTTCCAAGAAACGGAGGTTAATCCAAGAAAACTGAGCACCTACCTCTCACCTAAAGCCAGAACTACCCCAACCACAACAGACCTTGCGGAAGGAAGGGGGGGAGTGAGCAGTTTTCCAAGAAACGGAGATTAATCCAAGAAAAGAATGAACTCTGTAGCTGTATTATTGGTTTGAATAATACAAAACGATATTGCACTTTCTGTTATTTACAGATATACAGTATAAGCAAAGACATAGTTAACATACGGACTGGTTATAAAAGCTGGAAAACTTCAAAAGGGAAATACAAAGAATGTACAAAATTGCTTTGTTGTTGGTTGAACGAACCGTGTGAGGGTGCACATTCTTTGTTTTAGATGTTAGTGAGAATGTTTTGAGTAGCTACTTGTTGATTTGCATCTCAAAACCTTATTTTTTGCACATTCAGAACTAGAAAACAAAAGGAAAAGACAAATAAAGTCCTACAACATTGTTTCATAACCAGTCCGTAGATTAACTATGGCAAAGAGTAAGAGAAAGATCAAGACCTTCAAAAAGTTTCTTTTTAAAAACCTTTGTTTCAAAGACGGATTGAATGAAATGGTCAATGGAAAACTATCAAATCTTCCACAGATTGCTAACACCGAAATGTTTTACAAACATGTAGCTTTGTTTCGGCTTTCAAAAGAGTTGTTCTTTGTAAAAAATAAAAACATCTGTCAGTAAGAAAAAACAGCTTTGTTGTCAAGAAAAAGTGAACCTAAATAATTGAGATTACGGGAAACAGCCATAGCGATAAACAAAAGGATAAATTGTTTTTTGAGTTTAGTCATTATTTAAAGCAAGTTTATGGTCAATTCGAAAAACCATATTTGATAAGATAAGATCTGTGCCTCGAAACATTTCACTAGCCAGTTCGCTTTGCTCCTTGCCTTATTAAAACAAAAAGTAACCAGGCGCTAAGCGCTGAACTGAAAAGCTGGGTACGAGACTTCTAGCTGAATTCGAAAACGGCGACTAGCTATAGTGGCATTCAGTGGCTGAATGTGGGAGGTTTGATTGTTAATTATAGATTTTAAAATTTTTTGTACACTTAATGTACTAAATGCTAGCTTGGTATTAGGGCTTGGATAACCAGCGTAGCAGGCGCAAGGGGATTCGGGAGAATGAGGAAAAGTGGCGAGGAGAATGGGGAGAGGGAGGGAGCTCACCCCATTCTCCTTGCACATTTTCTACACTCTCCGCAATCCCCTTGCGCCTGCCACGTAGGCTAAGGGATGCGTGTTCACAGAAAGACGAAGCGAAAAAGCGTTTTGAGCTTTCTCCATGCAGTTTGAAATTGAGTCGGACGAGTTTAGGCGTTTTGGGAGATCAAGGCCCATGGCTGCTTCCCTAATTTGACTCCGAATAGTAGACAGTTTGTGAAAGCACAGTTTCAAAAACTAAGCTGACTTTTACCGAGATCGTTGAGGTAGACAAATTGTTGTAAGAAACCGGAACTTGTTGTATTTAGAAAGCTGTACAATATACGTACATATGTCATCTGCTGCCTATCCAATTTTATCTAGTTTACTAAACCTCGAAGCAAATTAAACTCGTACACTTTCAAGTTACATTAACCATTTTGCTCATGAATCAAGATTTGCTATTCAAACTTTGGGTTTTGATATTCCTCCGTTGTAGTATTAATTCCAGAGTTAATTGGATTATAGCAGCCATTAGTTTGCCCTACTTAGGCGCTTACACCGCGGATCGAAGCCCTGGTTTCGCAATGGAATCTAAGTTTTAAGCTAAAAAAACTGCCGTACGCGTGTTTAACCCTTTCACCTCTAAGAGTGGCAAATGGTTAACTTGCAAATTCTCATTACTAATGTCCTAAATATTTCTATGAGTAGTTTGGGAGAATTTGAGCATTCATCTTTCAAGGTTTTTGGTTGATGATCAAATTTCATATTCTCAACATTCAGCTTACTTTCTGTTGGTTCTTTAAGGAGAATTTAGATGTTAATAATTAATGCCTTAGGAGGGAAAGGGTTCGGGATTAAAATCCAAGGTTGAATAAACTAATCGATTCTTGAGCAAAACGCTCGACTCTATTTAAAGCTAACTAAATCTTATTTTCATATGCATATTTTCCTATTTTCAATAAATGCAAGGCTAGTTAAGAAAAATATGAATAAATTAATTTAGCTGTTTCTTTTCGGAGGTTTAATAAAATTCATTACTTATATCAAGACACCACACCACACCACTTGTACATGCGCAAAACTGCAATCAGATGCAATGCAACCATTGCAGCTATCCGTATGTTATTCCAGGGAGGGGAGGGGGATGTAAAGACAGGGTGAACTTGCCAAAGTCTCCGTTGGGGTTAACTTTAATTTGGTTGATCTGATACGGATTATGACTGACACGTGATTTTGTCAGAGTTTATGATGTTAATAGGCCAGCACAGGAAATTGGTCGTTCGACAAAACTTATTCTAAGTTCAAGGAAGTAGTTGCCGATCACAAACTGTCAATTTAGCCCCTCTCCTCCCCTATGGTAGCAAAGAATAGACACAGAATCACTCAACAAGCCAGCTGTGTGAAAACGTGACGGAACAATCTTCCTTCTTGCTGCAGTTGTCTCGTTATTGGATGAACTCTAAGGACAGAGGAGATTTTATATAGTATCAGTAGATACCTTTTACAGTTTTTGCAGTAGCACAAGTGTAACCGCTTCAATACGCTTTAATAAGTGAAGCCGCAAAATACAAATGCTATCTAAGTGAAACAACTAAATTAGTTATCGCTTTAGAAACGTTTTCTTAAAAACTTGACCATCGAGGAGTTTCTTAAGAAAACAATGAAGAACGGTGCTAGTTAGAACAACATTTCCCTTTGAGTCGGTCCTATCCGGGAAGTATTCGGATTCTTCGGACTAAAAACTGGCACGACACTCCCACACAAGAGCATGACTTGGCCAACAGCTAAGGAATATACCGAAACGTCGTGGCAAAATACTTGACGATTTGCTTAGTTTTTTAATCAGTAGTTATCAGTTCAAATGAAAGAATGACACGTGTTGTATGCTACAGCTCCCTTAACTTCCAATTTTCACACAGTGAGTCACAGTTCAATTGTTGAGTGTCCAACCCAGAATGGCGCCAAGTTACAGTCGTTTATAGGAACTCAAATCCAAGAGTGAAACACTTGTCTTTTTAGTTTTTCTTGAGCTAGCGCTAAATCTTAAGCACAACACTGCAAATGACTAATTTTAACTAAACGGTTTTTGTTGAGAATTTTTGAAAAGAATATCAATGTTGGACTTTCGAGACCCTAAAGCAACGAAAGCCGGTAACAAGCTAAGGAAAACGTTTGAAAGGGTTATGATAAATTTTTTTAAGGTCGATCGCAAGTATCCGTCTGTTATTTATAACCACTCAGAACCTGGAGTTGCTAGCGAGGAAGGTATTACGGGAGTTTCTCGTTTGAGTAATAATTATAATTTCTGCCCTTAAGAATCACCGTGTTTATAAAACATGTTGTATATTGATTATGTTAACAGCGTTGTACAACTTTCGCTTGTTATGAGATGAATGATAATTTTTGAAAGGAATAGCGTCAAACTAAAATTGTTAGTTCCAACGTCAGAAAGTAGTACAGCCCTGCACTTAGCCTGTCTCAAACAATCGAGACCTGGAGTTTCTTTGACGTTATACAGGTAAAGGATGGTCGGTAATAATAATTTTGTATTTAAGAATTCAAGGTAGCGCGACTAAAGTTCGTTGCCAACAAATCAAAACAGTTGTTGATTTCAGCACTAGCTCAGTGATCAATGACTCCAAGCCCACGGGGCCAGTATCGATCAACTGGTGCTAGCAGGTGTCTAATGTTGTGCCAAGTTAACATTTTCTCCGATTCTTTTGGCTAGGAAAAGCATACTTTCTCTTTACGTATACGATGACTTTAACTATAAAATAGAAGAAAAAATTTCTTTAATTTGTTGGTGGTTAATTCAATAAATGAGTCGTTGTTTATTGTAATTTTCCTTTTTTACATGTCCATTTGTTTGTGTTTCTTCGTATAGTAAGAACACAAGTAAGTTTGATTAGCGTAAAGTAACAAAGCTCCCTCTTGACAAATGGAAACTAAGGTCAAGCTATTCCTACAATTTGAGAACATTCAAGAAAATCTCATACGATTATTTCTAGGTTTAAGTTTTCCGTTTAAAATAGAGCTTACTGTTTTGGTTGCGCACCAAAAATGGATTGATCATGTTTAGCGCGTGGAGTTTGAATCGAAACAGGTGGCGTGCTTTGTTGAGGCGAACCTGAATGACGAGCAAAGATATCTTGTATCGACACTAAAAGGCCATTGCAACGTGCACGTCAAACCATAGGAGTATATGATACTTAGAACAATAATACGCGCCTCTTATACATACACAGCAGCAAAATAGAGCAAAGAAAACAAAAGAAATTGTTAGCTATACAAAGTTAGTTTTTGCACAAAGACAAAGACGAAAAGCGATCAATAAAAGTATTATGTGCTGTACCTTAGAAAACATGATATATGTTTGAAAAGAAAATAGATTCGAGAATGTTTACGCAAAGAAAATTAACAAAAAATAACCATTAAATAAGTAAATAATCCGTGGACCTGTTTTAGTTAAAATGTTGCGTGATGTCCTCTTCAATTTTACCATTTTTTTGTAAATAACTAAATAATTGCACTTTGGACTGGTCAAGACTCTTAATCTTAATGAAATCACCCAGTTCTAAATCTACTAAAAAATGAAATCTTCATTGCCCTGGGTACGTCCTCGGGAAAAAGATAGTTTTATGAAAAGAGATTCTATAGCTAGTTACCTTAATCCTCAAATGTCAGAGAAGTCAATCGAAGGGCAGGTTTGGTCTGCATCAAGGGCTAAGTAATCATCAAATGATGGTGTCTCCGGTAAACTAGACGACCTATGGCCCATGGTGCACAGGGATGGCATCGCATCTCCCCTCTCGGACTTCCTGAGGCCACTAATTAGTTGTGGGACTGTCTGCCAGGAGTTGATGCGACTGGAGGTAGCGCTAATAATACGGGAGTACTCATCGTCACCGCGATCCGACTGATAGTTCACCTTTAACTCCCTTGTAATGTCGGGAACATCCCAAGAGAAACTGCTACTCAACGAGGAACCATCTGTAAACGTCTCGTCGATCTTCGGAGGGGACATCGGGGGAGGACTGGGTGGTCGGGGCTCGCTTCTAACGATAACCGAGTCATGGCTCAATTGAACAGTAGCACTTGATTCATAGCTATTGACGGAGTTCTGATCAATGTAGTGATCTGCTACATGTGAAGAATGGTAAGCTTCATATTCACTTACACAAGCGAAGTGTTCCTTTCGTTGTGGCTGGTGAGGATCCCGACACTCCACCGCTGTTATATCGTGTACAGACTCTGGATAGCCAGCCTGTTGGACTGGAGGCGTCAAAATCTCCGCAGATGACATTGTCATCAAGTCGTGGATACTCTCGTCTGCCGAGTTTCTTTCTTTCATTTTTGATTGGATCTGTCGCACTTTCTTTCTAGCGAGCACTTGAATGTGACTTGCTACTTGCTTTCGAGAGCGTGCTTTTCCTGTTTTCATCCATATGTAACGGGCTATCAACTCGTTCCTTCCATACATTTTATCTTTTGTAGAAAGCATTATTTTTTGCCTCCCACAAGGAGGATAAATAGCTAATGCCTCTTGAAAGCTTTTTTCGATTTCTCCAGTCCAGAGACCTTCTGCGTCGTTAGCCATTTCTGGATTTCCTCGGAATGAAAGGATCTGAGTCGTTGCGGAAGAGTGTCACTGATGGCCTATTGATATCAGTACTTCACACGAACATTTGGGACACCTCAAAAATCTCTCTCCTCGGTTGTCCCATACATCAACGAGAAATCTCCGCTTTGGTTTTGTAAGTCAGTATCAACTCGTAGTGTTACTCCACAGTTCAACTTCAAAGGGCCTGAATGACAAGACCAGTTGTGGCGGTCAGCCACCTTGCTACAGCAAAGACTGCCTGTTCAGGACAGATCGGGCACAACCTTAAAGCCTTTTGGTTTGGAAGGGTCCACCAGCTCCTAAAAATGGCTTTCCGCAAGAAGTGATCGCAAATGTTATATGAAGAATACTGCTGTTAGTTAAAAACGTTGACTGTTTATAATCAGAGAGTAATGTATTATTCATGACCCCTAATGGGTGAACCCGTCAAGTGTGAAAAGCTCTGTGGTTACCAGTTACTTCCGATATGTCAACTTCCGGTTGTGGATTAAGAGGAGTTCAATTCTTTCAATAAAAATTTCAGGCTTCTGAATAATGAAAATACCAGGCTCAAGATAGACTTTTATTTACAATGCTGCAGTTTTATTTTAAAGTATCGAATTCATTTTTTTTCCTTTTGGTTTTTGTTCTTGATATTGAAACGGTCTGAGTGCGGGCGCAATGAAGTTAAAGTTTAACTCGATTTAAGAAACCAAGACAAACTTTTTTTCTAAGCTGTAAAAATGTTGTGGTTACTTATTGGCTGAGAAAAAAACTATCGATTATGATGCTTGTCGTTTAAAGTACGCTTGTTATAGTAAAACACATCCATTAAGCGGCTGGCCGAACAGGGAACTCGCTCAAGCTGTGTGTTATTAATAATATAAAATCTTTTGTTTCAACAGCATTGGATTCTTGATGCCCAATCAAAAACTATCTATTGTCACTATTTGTGCTTGATTGTAGCGACAGAAACATTGTCTAATTTGAATTTTATTCGTCACTTACAAATCTGCCTCGGCAGGGCTACGAACACCGAGCCATCGGCTATCGTGTCAAAAACTTTGCTTTGATCTTCGCGCACCTGTTCAGAGAAAACCTGTTATTTGTTTATACCTTAACTAAGTTGGTGCCAATTCAAAGCCAATTGGACCCTTGTTATCTACATTTATAAGCAATTGAACTCTTGTTAGTCCGTAGTCATTGTCCATCCCATAGCTCGTAACGGTTTCCTTAACGCCAGTTTTCCACAATAAGGGGCTGGACCGACAGAACTAATTAAGCAAAGTTAACGTTTGCTTCAGAATGAATAAAAACCAAAGGTGAATTTTTTAGCCTGTAAGGAGTGCATTGTTGATTTGAGTCTAGAGAAAAAAAAAAACGCAAGGCAGGCGTACTACCAAAATGAAAACAGGGAAACTTTTTGTTGAAAGTCTATAGCAAAAATTAACTTTATAAGTTAGATAGCACATTCTTACTCGTGATCGGTAAGTAGTTTATTGTTGAAATTAGGAGAAATCCGAGGTTCACAGGCCTTACTTCAAAACGGTTTCTTTTTGAACAGTTGTGGCCGAACAGTCGGTATTATTTAGTTCACTTGTGACAAGCTCTCAACTGGCGTGATATGATGGATTACGTGATGCTCGATTTCTTGATTATCTAAATGCTCGCTGGAAATGATTAATTGGCTAAGTTAGATTCAAGGTCTGTAAACAAATGATTTTCATAACTTCTCTTTCCCTTCTCCTCAGTCCGCCTACATCATCAGTCAGTCTCCGTCCTGCGTGATAGTCGGTAACAACTTTCGAAGGAGTGGGCTGATCTTTTGAAGTGCCAATAAGAAGAAAGTAGTAATCGAGCGATTAGAAGTGCGAGAACACCTAGAAATAACCTTATAATTGTTATGTAATTCTTGTTATGAGCTTTCGCACAGGCCTGTATAGCTATGTTCAAGTTTTATCCTAAACTTTTTATCCTCTTGGCATGGTTTGTTCTTAAGACCAGCGTCCTATAATAATTTATTTCCATGTTTATTCGATTTGTATGGTCATACCAACTCGGTCCGTCAATAAATTTTGCAAAATATGTATCCAAATTCATGTTTTCAACTCGGTCTCAGACAAAGTTTATCTAGTTCGTCTTTGTTTGTTTATGAATTTTTGTTTTAGTAATTCACTTCTCCGCAACCACGATTTATGTAAAAATTAACTTATATCGTTGGATTCGTATACATAAAACTCTTTCGCTCTTTGGGTGGGAGGAGGGGCTTATACATGGCAGACGAATATTTACATTTTGAAAACACTGTTTTTTTTTTTGTTATAGATTTTCTGTTCACAACCTGTCTCATTCTCGTTCCCAGAGCCCATCGCTTCTCTTAGCTGGCGGGGCCTTCGCACGAGAAAAAAATTGGGGCGCCTTTCGTTTTTTTTTCTCTCGCCCCAATTTTTGCGCGGCCAAATGAAAACCTCGCCAAAACTCAACCGAAACACTTGCTACGCAGGCTAAATAACAATCCCCGGGGACTTATTTACTTGTTTATAGAGCTAGTTATTTTTTTGGGGGAGGGGGGGAGGAAGGGGGTTTTACGTGGAAGAATATTTCCTATCAAAGTTGCTTCCTAAACGCCTCAACGTTTCGACCATATTATACAGCCTTCTTAATTCAAGTTTCTGCTGTTTAAGTGTTACTATTATTATCATTGCTATTATATAATTACTATTGTTATTTCTATTATCAATGTGATCATCTTTAGAGACGTCAACTCTGACAATATACTGTAATGAACCAAAGGCAAGTGTAAGTGAAAGTGAAAGAAACTTTCTCGGTTTCTGTTGCCTTTGGTTCATTACAGCTTGTCAGAGTTGACCTCTTCGAAGATGATCATATTGATCGAAACATGCAGACCGATATTTCCAATATTATCAATGTTATCTATGAAATAACCCCAGTGAATCAAGCGCACTGATTGGTCGAGAGCGCAAAAACCATGTTCTGCAAGAGAGCTCGTTTTTCAAGCATTTAAATTTGTCACACAACACTGGATCAGCTGCCACATTTATTGCTTATTTTTCAATACTTGTTTGTTTGTTATTTCATAAAAACAAGGTCGGTTAGTAGTCTCCTTCGCAGCCGTCGTGGCTTCCATTCCGCTCCAACGAACCGGGCTGTTTACCCGAGCACAACATTCCTTTCCGTCTGTCTGGCCAATCACAGCCTTAGTACAGGAATGCAGAACTTTTTTGCGCAACTTGTTTTGAAGACGGCAGCGGACGTTGGAGAGTGCGTCTATCGACGCAAAAACTATTAAGATAAGTGCATTCAACGAGCATCAGAAGACCGTAGAATTTTCGAAGAAAACTTCGTCATTTCGTAAATTTGTCAACAGATTTTGGTAAGTCTCTCATATTCAAGCGTTTTTAAAAACATTTATCTTCGACAGTGTGCGAAATGACTACAAACAGGGACACAAATTTGTTGTTTGACTCTCACCAACCTATCCAACATCCCCCCCCTCCTAATGTAATAAAAGATTACACTTACACGGGAAACGCGTTTTATTGCTTAAATTAATTTCTGAGCAGCCAAAACTGCTAAGACCCGCCTTATAAGCTAGCGTTAAATGGCTCTCATGCGGATATTCTTTAGATTTGCACTCTTCTGTCTGATTTGTTGACTCTAAAAAATTAAAAAAGTCCATCTCCTTCGCCGGTTGAAAGCGTGCTCAAATGGGAGACTTAGTGGAGCTAGGACGGGAGTAAAAAGGAATGGGGCGCGTCCGTTTCCTTCTCCTAGTCCCAGTCTCTCATTTGATACACGCGCTTAACGCGCCCAGACGCCTGGCGAAAGGGATGAGAAGTTACTATTTTAAAATTATGTTCCCACGTTATCAACAGAAATTAAATTTAGTCTTTCGATTGATCACCAAAACTTTAAAGTGCATGGCTTGCAGTAACAGCAGAACAGCTGAATTCCGAGAAATGCTTCACAGGTCCTCCAAAAACATCGTTGTGTTGTCAGGAGCTGGCGCCAGTGCAGAGAGTGGCATTCCAACATTTCGCGGTGCTGGTGGTTTTTGGAGAAAGTATGTTTCCCAGGAAATTGCCACACCGGAAGCGTTTGAAGGAAATCCATCTCTTGTATGGGAGTTTTATAGCTACAGAAGAGAGCTTGTTTTGTCCAAGAAACCAAACAAGGCGCATTGTGCTATCGCGGATTTCCAAAGTCGAATGGCGGCGGAAGGAAAAAGCTTGACTGTGATAACTCAAAATATTGATGGCCTTCATCAATCAGCCGGTACCGAAGGTGTCATTGAACTTCACGGTTAGGTCAACTTACTGTATGGTATAATGCAACTTTTGAAGACACATCTTTTACTTTTTTACTTCAGGATTGCTGCACAACATATCCCGGTTTATCATCAGCGCGCACACTGGTTTTTGCCAACACGTTTACTTTTGCTTTTTTTAATTTTTATTTTTGAATAAAATAAACATATGAAGAAAAAATCTGGAAGAGTTTTCCTTAATTGCGAAACAACAAACAGAATGACCGGCAATTCATTTGACAGCCTTTTATGACACTTGAGACCCTTTTGTACATGCTAGTACATGTAAGAGGTAAAGAACAAAGTTAAATAGAACAG
This sequence comes from Hydrozoanthus tunicans, assembly GCA_026413305.1. Lineage (NCBI taxonomy): Eukaryota > Metazoa > Cnidaria > Anthozoa > Zoantharia > Hydrozoanthidae > Hydrozoanthus > Hydrozoanthus tunicans. The sequence goes on from JAOBAT010054535.1 coordinate 23,882, forward strand.
TAAAAAAATATAAATACAAGTAATAGGACCATATCGAAACTTGTTGTGGTAGTTAGTGGTATAGATTTCTCCCAAACTGACAAAAAAATTAGAAATGGAGATTTTTGAAAACTTGAAGATAAACCGGGATATTTTTTAAGTGGCCTTTTATGCAAAATAATAAGTTATGTAATTTTAGATTTATAACTCAATCAACACCAGGCAGTCTAAGAATACAAAAGGGTTAACTCTTAAACTGTATATATTACAATTATAGAACTTGGTTCGTTAGAAAGGTTTTTGAAAAAGAAGAAAATTGTTTTTTGTTTTGTAAAATAGCTCTTTAGGTTGCTGAGATAATAGGTCTTTGTTGTAATAATACCACCCCTTCTTTTTGCTTCTCTACCTTAACACTAAAAGGAAGTGATGTTTTGATGCCTACAGACTGCCTTGTAAAGACAGTAGCAGTTAAAAGTGCAGTGTCTAAAACCTTACATTCTCAGAGGAAAGGGATAGGGGGGAAGGAGGGGGTTGGAAGCCTGTGTATTTCATTGATAGTTATAGTTTCAGTTATAGTGGTAAACCATAGGATTTTTTTTCTGTTTTGGAGAAAATAGCTTTTGGTCAATAAAACTTTCCCTAGCTTTTCCTTGTCAAGAAATGAGAAGTAAGGTATTTTGCAACTTGTTAGGTTAAGGTATACTTTTTAGGATACAGATTTTTATATTACCAGATTAAAATGATAAATATTATAATAATATTAATATAGCTTTATTACTTGATTTTGGCAAAGGATTACGTCAAGTTTACATTGAAAATGATGAGTTATTAAGTTTCCTAATTAAGACTTAAAATTTCCTTATTATTGTAATATTAATAACAACTAATCATACTTCTTGCAGCCTTGCCATGCGCTGTCCTGGTTTGTGGTATGTGGGCACTTGTGCCAAATTGGTTTTTGAAGGAATATTGTGCGGTACTTCGTGATAATTTTCCTGCATGGGTGATTTTTTGATTTTAGGATGTCAATTAAGTTTTGTCCTCCTTGCATTGAGGGGCTCCAAATTTTCCGTGGCAAGTTTAGGATAGCCTACTAGTAAGAGATGAATTCTCCAGAGGTTGGCATATGCATGTTTTTGTTGTATTGATAATCAATCCAAGTAACTAGCTCTGCTTGTAAACAATTTTCTTTAGGATCACTGTTTAAGACAAGATGCACAAACTGTGGAGATGTTCAAGTCAACAAAGACAGCCCCATTGTACCTGCTCTTGCTGGCAAAGGGTTAGGATTTATAATCACTACTGTAATAAACGATCAGCAGTGGTATAGCTAGGTTTGTAGGCCTTATTTCTGTAGGACTGCATGGTGAATCTATTGGTATAACCCCTGCAGGATAGTTTCTAAGAATACAGTAGAATTCTGAAAGTAACAGCCCCTGCTGCTTTTAGATTTTGCCGGCAGAAGGGTCTGCTACTTTTGAGAAGCAGTTACTTTTGGGAAGCCATTATTTTCAGACAGATAAAAAATGTTTTTAACTCAAAATGGTCGTAGATAAAGAGGGCACATACTATGAAATTTAAAAGTCAACTTCACTGATGATCATATTCCTACAATGTAATGTAACCCAATGAACAAAAGTAAACAAAACAGACTACCACAGAATTCCAAAAGTAGTGGCCCCATCAGTTTTGAATTTAAGCTGCAAAAAAAGGGTGCTACTTTCAAATAGCTAGTGTACAAATAGCTGTTGCCTAGGAATTTTAGAGTACATTAATACAGGGCTTTAGAGGAAGCAGTCTTTGATTAATAGCACCTACATGTACCATGGAACATTCATTGTATAAAATGATCATTCATATGCATTTTCTTTTTACTGCCCATCAAGTTGCTGGTGCTCTTAGATCACTGGTTTTAATTTTGAAAGGTACTGGAAAAGTAAAGGCCAATTAGCTGAAGGAAGTTTAAAACCCCTCCTAACTGGTTAGAAAACGTAAATGTCAAGTACTGTAAATAGTTTTTGGAGCCACTTACAGCATGAGAAAAATGGTACTTGGTGTATTAACTGTATTTATAGTACTGACAGTGATAACTAGCTGTCTGTAACTTACTGCATGGGCCTTTTTTGTGAAAGTCTTGATTTTCCCTGAATTAATATACAGTTTTCAAAAAACTGATTTTGATCCCTAATAATGGGGGGGAGGGGGGGGGGGAGGTACACAACCCTCTGATTGTTCCTTAATTACCCAACAGTGCACCTGATCCTGACACACCTGATGCTAAGATTCCTGAATCAGAACTTCCTAAGTAAGTAAATTGCAGAGTAAGTCTAGACTGTGTCAATTTTCTGTGGTCATTTAAAAGCACACAACTATTTGACTGTACAGACCTGTCAAGCTCTTAAGGTTAAAAACCTGGAAATTTTGGTTTTGATGCAGCAAAACTGATACTGGAAACTTCAGGGAAAACCTTAAACACTCAATCATTAATGCTATTATTAGTTATTATTACACTTTCCTTCCCGATCCTAACAAGTTGCCCTTTCTGATGCAGAAAACACTTTCTTATACTTTTATATCCAGCGACAGTTTGACAACAAGACATGAGTTGGAAACGAAAATTACAAGTCAATGTGAAAAGACTTGAAATACAACCTTATAAAAGTAGGGAAATGCACTTTTTCCAGGTTATTACTATATCTATATTTTGCAAAAATGGGTAGTCAACATGTTTTGGGGAAGAAAATTAAAGCTCACTGGCAGCCAGGAATATTTAGTGATGTAATTTTTGCTGTAATTTTAGAAAATAATCCTGATATAACTAGAGCTCTGATTGGTTGCAAATCTATTTTATGTGAGAGAATAGAGTTAAATGGATTTTATTTTTGTAGATGATACTTTTACCAAATGAGTTGAGTGCCAAAAGATTGGTGACACTTATTAGTCTTTTTAGTTGTATATTACAATTTTTAAGTTCAAAACTGCAGTGTTTTCTTGGTTCCTTCCGGCCTCCGCACTCTTGCTCCCCCTGCAGTTAAGCCGGGTGCACCATAATTTCCTGTCAATTTGGCTGGGTACCCCCAACAGTGACAACAGATTGTTTCTGCCCCTTAGGTCCAACCTGCATTTGCTTTAAAAAGCTCATGCTTTCATTGAGGAAAATCTAGTGTTGTGTTTTTGTAAAGCTCTCTAAACCAGGCTATTGTACTACAAATGGTAAGATATTCAGTTCATTTTTCACACTTTAACTTTAGAAAATTTAATTTAATTTTGTCTGAAGCCAAATCATTGTTGTGACCAGGTAATAAAAATGTACTCGAGAAAAAAGGTTTGCTGCTACAAAGTTAAACAAGAATAAAAATCTTTATCCTTTGCTTTGAGAGGAATCTTGACTAGTACAATATTAAGTCAGCTTACATGCTTCAATTTATGGTATGAAACATCTGCTGTATAATATTTATTCTTTGACTGTAGGTGTTTAAAGTGTGACTCAATGGTCAGACCGCACGTTATTTGGTTTGGCGAGGCTCTGGAGAGTGAAATTCTGCAGGAAACTGATAAAGCTTTAAGGAAGTGTGACATGTGTTTGTTGGTAAGGCACCAATATGAAAACAAGGAATAATCGATAAAGGACGGTCTGTCTGTAGATCGGTCTGTAAGCTGCAAAGTTGTTATTAAGAGCTATCATGTTTAACAAAAAGTTGTGCAAAGTTGCGAGAAATGTTATACTCAGGAATTAAACAGGAAAAAATGTTTAGACCCTAATGCTACAATCTGCAACTGTACTAGAAACAACACCATTACAAAGTCTGAAAAAGTGAGGCTTTTGGAGAACTTTTCTTATCTACTTTCTTATAAAATCCGAAAATTTGTTTAAGTCTTGTTTTTATGAAAAGAAAATGAAAATGAACGGTCCCTCTATTGGGTTTCATCAAATACGTATTAATTGGTTCAAAAGTTGCAGATGGGTTAACACCAACCATTTCTAGTGTTAAAGACAAGCAAAATGAACGGTCACTATAGATTTTCGTCTACTGGTTTAAGAATTAGAATGAATAACACCAATCATTTCCACTCTTCAAGAAAGGCAAAATGGTCACTGTTTCAAAACTTAGTAGACAAGCAAAGTGAATGGCAATCATTTTCTAGGGCTTCATAAATGAAGGAGTCAGCCTGTCCACATTAAAAAAACTGTTCCATCTCTGATAATGAAGGTAACACCTTCAGTTATCAAATCTGTCAAACAAATGTCACACGATCTTAGAAAGGAAAAATCCATTCACTCCTCGTGAGTTTGACAACTTTTTCCCATAAATTATCTCTTCTCACTCTCCTCGCTGCTTGTTTTGCCAATCGATGTTATTTTCCCCTTTCCCCAACCTGAGAGCCTATTCACAGGCGAGATTGATTAACATGTACCAGCCATTTCTTTTCGTCTCCTGATGAAAAGAAGCAATTTAAACGACCATCAGCTATTTCAAAAGTTAGAATGAGTAACACCAATCATTTCTACTCTTCAAGACAAGCAAAATGAATGGTCACTTTATAGGGTT
>JAOBAT010054546.1:0-51672 GCA_026413305.1 Hydrozoanthus tunicans
ATACAATAGCGAGGCTAGATAGGGTAGACGGGATAGATAGAGCAGATACAATAGCGAGGCTAGATAGGGTAGACGGGGTAGATAGAGTAGGTACAATAAGCAGAGCTAGGTAGGATAGACGGGATAGATAGAGCAGATACAATAGCGAGGTTAGATAGGGTAGATGGGATAGATAGAGCAGATACAATAGCGAGGCTAGATAGGGTAGACGGGATAGATAGGGCAGATACAATAGCGAAGCTAGATAGGGTAGACGGGATAAATAGAGCAGATACAATAGCGAGGCTAGATAGGGTAGACGGCATAGAAAGAGCAGATACAATAGCGAGGCTAGATAGGGTAGACGGCATAGATAGAGCAGATGCAATAGCGAGGCTAGATAGGGTAGACGGGGTAGATAGAGCAGATACAATAGCGAGGTTAGATAGGGTAGATGGGATAGATAGAGCAGATACAATAGCGAGGCTAGATAGGGTAGACGGGATAGATAGAGCAGATACAATAGCGAGGCTAGATAGGGTAGACGGGGTAGATAGAGTAGGTACAATAAGCAGAGCTAGATAGGATAGACGGGATAGATAGAGCAGATACAATAGCGAGGCTAGATAGGGTAGCCTGGATAGATAGAGCAGATACAATAGCGAGGCTAGATAGGGTAGACGGGATAGAGTAGGTACAATGAGCAAGGCTAGATAGGTTAGACGGGATAGATAGTGTAGGCACATTTGGTTGGGCTAGACAGGGTTGGCAGAATATATTAGGTAAAATAGGCAGGGCTAGATAGGGTAGACGGGGTAGCTAGAGCAGGTACAATAGGCAGGGCTAGATAGGGTAGTTGGGATATATAGGGTAGGTACAATAGTTGGGGCAAGGTATGGTAGGCGGGATAGATAGATTAGGTACAATAGGTGGGGCTAGATAGGTTAGGCGGGATAGATAGATTAGGCACAATAGGTTGTGCTAGATAGGGTAGACGGGGTAGATAGAGCAGGTGCAATTGACAGGGCTAGATATTGGGTAGGTAGAGTAGATAGAGTAGACACAATAAGCAGGCTAGTTAGGGTAGACGGGATAGATAGATTAGGTACAATAGGTGGGGCCAGGTGGGGTAGACGATTTGGTTCAAAATATCACAGTAAATATAGCAGTAAACAGGGTAGGTACAATTGGCAGGGTCTAGACAGGGTAGCCAGGGTAGATAGAGTAGGCAGGGTAGAAGGGTATGTTGGGAAGACTGGAGCAGGGAGGGGGGTTTGTAACTGATCCTTCATGCTTTGGGCACGCTGCACTCCCATGAGCGTTTGTTTGGTTATTGGCCTAATATCTGACCCTTTTTTCGTGCCTACTAGATATCTCTCAATAGTAATCACTTTTTTCATGATCAGTTAACTACCCTCTGCTTGCCCTTCACGTACTTTGCTCAGACGGGAGACTGCAGCCAGGGGCGTCAATGCAATCCATTCTTTCACGTTTTGAAGCTTGAAATATTTATCAAACTAGACTTTAAAAGACTTTTAACATTTTGAGTACATTAGTTTTGTTTTACTTGCAATTTCAGCTATACTATTCGTGTTTTGCTTTTTGTTGCTTAACCATTGTTATCCGCATGTGAACAGCTCCCCATTATACCCAATTTCTACTGACTATTTTCATCATCATTAGAATTATTATTATCGTTATTATCAAGAACAGAAAAGGTAGATAGGATTAGCAGGGTAGGTAGACTAGAAGTACGGTAGATAGGTTTACTAAACAAATTGCTTTTCCGCTAATGAAAGTTGAAATCCGTGATTTTACATTTGTACTAAGTATTGATTATCATGAAATAGTTGATACAAAATACAAATCTTTAAGAAATGACTTTTTCTACATTCAGGCCTTTACAATTTTGCTGTATCATTGGATTGATTTACACCTTATTCGGGACTTAAAGTCAACTTGTTGGTTTATGCAAGAACCGAAATTGTTTGCCATTTTTGTCCCGTGTAAATGCTGCCGTAAGTGCTGAATATAAGCTTGAAGGCTGAATCACTGCGGAAACTCAATGATACCATTCCACAAATTCTACGACTGAAAACTGAAATGGCTTTCAATAGATTTCAGTTTTGTTTCGAGGTATTACTTTGTTTAAATGCGCACACTATAGACTGAATGCTATGAACAAGACATGGAACCATATTTTTGTAAGAAAGATTTCAGTAACAACAGTTTATTTCAACCATCATTTTACCTAGGGAAGCAATCATTTAACCCCAAAGGAAGTGAACACCCGCTTGCAAGATATTAACTTGAACAAAATAATAACTCACATTTTTGTGTATCCGTACATTGCTTTCCGTTAACAATTAGCGGCTGTGCTGTATTTTGTGAAACTTTAAAGTTTTACTTCCACTAATAGCAACGACAGGAATAAACACAACTTGCCTGCGAACTAGAGGTCTGACTGACTGTGCGTCTAAATCAAGACTGCATTTCGGGCAACGAACTGTATTTTGCTATAGCTTGAAAAAGCTGGCATACTCTTATTATTTTTGTAGATAAACATTTCTATCTTTGATTAAAAGTAATCATTTTCCTGTGCGGAGTTGAGTGCGGTGAGTGTACAAACCCTTGGCCTCCTTAGCGTCCTGTTTATTGTTCGATCCTGCACAACTGCTAACCTTTGCGGCTGATGTTAAGCAGGCAATCTTTTTATAGTTAGTTCCGCAGACAGTTATAGCCATTCCTCAAAGTTTTCTAAATTTATGTTGTTTAAAAGTGTTCTCCCATTACGTATCTTGAGTTGGTCGAGAAAAACATTTAGGTCAACGCCTAACTAACGTAAAAATCTGGTTGTTAGATTATTTCATCTCAGTAACAGTACACTTTGGGTTTTGCATTTGGGCTGCCAAGTTGGAACTTTAAGAATTAGTTTCGAAAAAATCAAAAATTATATTTTCGTGATCTATTTAACGTTTTTTATTCCTTCGGACCTTTTTAGCCAAAATTCATTGTTGAATAAGATTAAGAAAACTGAAAAATAAAGCACTTTGGAAAAGAAGACAAACCTCGAAAGCACATGTAGAACATGTGAACTTCTTCGCAACACAAGAGAAATCAAAATGCATTCACTTAAGCTAATTATCCTTTATGATCTCTCTTCCGCTGTTATTAGACCTTAAAACTGTTCAAAATGTAAACAGTCTAATTAATTTTAGCTGCGGAAACGGCTTTACTTTAGAGCCGATATGTAAAGAACAATTTCCTCACATAAAGAACTCAAGGCTTTTTCACATCCATTTAGAATGAGAAAGACAACCATAAGAGATTCAGAAAAGGAGTTTTTTAAAGAGCAATACTGATTTAACATTTTACTCATATTTATTTTTGTATTTGTTGGGCACTTAAGAAAAGAGTTTATAGTCGTCTATACTAACATGCAGAGTTTTGGCTTGTCTGGTGCGAACATCATATGCCAGTGACGCGGAGTTCGCGGAGTTTAAAATCAACACTTTGACTACATCTTTCGGCACCATTGCAATTTATCCGTTCAAACAGGAACTGTGCATTTTGTATCACATTTCTTTTTTTAGTGCTGTTGGTTATTTTTGGTACTAGTTGGTCGTATCAAATAGACACAGTGGATGGTGAAGAAACAAAAAATCGAGCCGCACGCAGTTTTTCGTTTTTTTTTTTACTTTCTCAAATTTATTTCAACTGAGCCTTAACTGTCTCAGTATTTACAGCAGTGCTACTTTCGTGTTTTGATTAGCCGTACTACTTCTAACGGGTGAGTTCAAAGTAGGTTATCATCATGCAAAACTGCCGTCGAGATCTCCTTGTTTAGTGTGTCATTAACTTTCAACCCCTCGGGAAAAATACTTGCCGACACCTGCTCTCGCTCTGGTTTGTGATACAGTTTTACGATATTTGCTACGTAATTAATGAACTGTTATTTAGCATGTTTTGTGAGAAACTAAAGGGCCTGCTCTGCCGTTTTGAAAACAAGTACAGACTTTAAAAAAACAGTAAGAAAACAATGATTTTTCTTGTTTCCTAACACAATACTTAATGTATAATTAAATAAAGTGACTGCTATTATTACCATAAACACGTCCGTCCTGTTACAACAAAGCCCTGCCGCTTGTGCGCAAACGCTATCCAAGGTTGGAAGCAATGACGCAAGAACACACGAGCAGGTCAACTTCTTTCTCTAAAACGCTATTATGAATTTATCGAAATTAAAATGGTAAGGCTTTGTTCATAGCAAACTCATGCAGATTTGAGAATAAATATTCCGTATAGAGTGGCATAAACAAGTCAATCAATATTGAATGAAAGCCCATCTGGCTCACATGCTGTTTGAAGTATAAGTTCCTGAATGACTTTTAAGAATCTACGAGGATAAAGTTAAAACTCCCTTCTATCATTCCGTCTCTGCAAACTCGCATCTTGTAGTAGTTGGCTGTCTGTTTATTAAAGACTAATAATTTTTCGTGGTGTTGGAGACTTGTGTAGTCCTGATTTTGCTAGCAAACAATAATGAACGCTGAACCAATATTTATGACCTGGGGACAGAACCAGTTATTGACTCGACAAAGGGAGAAGCTATTGACTGGTGACAGTTAAAAGACAAAAGCTTCCCTAATTCACCTGGGAATGACAAATGTGCTTGCTCTATAAGCACTTATTTCGCTTAGAAAAAGCGTTATCCAAACAAAACGTTTTTTCTCCAGGCCAACTACTTATATCAATATAAGTGCAGTACTAAATTATTTAGAAGTGCTGCGTCCCATCTTTATTCCCGATGTACAAGCGTCTGTTGAAAAATTTCCTTTGAACAACCGTTTTACTATTCTAAACAAAACACGACTGATATAGGTCATCCAGTTGTCAGGAGCACGACCAGAAAGTTCCCGAAAACAATTTGGAAGCTCGTTTAATTCACGTGAGGCTTTCTAAATATAACTGACTTGTTTTTATTGCAAAATAGTTCAGACTTGGAGTATTATATCGTGACATAATTTTTTTACACAGTTTAGCTTGACCTCCAATAAATTACCAAAAAAGGTTTATCATCAACACATCCAAACAATGCAATCATCTTTTAGATCTAAAAAGAACGGTTTAGGTTAAAACCTATTTTATTGTTTGTAGATAAATCTCTTCTTCGATAACCGATAAACCGTCTTTTAACCACATAACATACAAATCGGCTTCTTTTCTCGGCCCATAAATATCAGTTCTCGTTTAAATAAAGTCTTTGGAAAATGCTTTTCAATAGATAGTATTTTATAGCTTTATTATTTGCACTCGACCACATGATTAATGATAGCACCGTGAGACATCAGTGCAAAGTCGAATATAGTTGTTTTCCGTCTTCTGGCCCTATAATTATTTCTAAGGGCGGTAGATAAGCCAAGAGCAGCAAAGATTTAATTGAACTACTTATCTTCATCCTCGTCACCGTATGCATTACCGCTGCACTTGTTTGGTTTATGGAATGATCAGGATTGAAAAACTTTTAAGAGTTTGTTGAAATCTTTTCAGTGCTTTAACTAATATATGTATTCACGCACACAGTGACATACTTGTTTTCAACCTTTGTGGCACAAAACAGTCTTGCAATCTTGCACTTGCTTGCCAGCACAAGAAATGGTTCTCAAGACACCAGTTACCTTGGTAGTTGGTATATCATACTCAGTGCAATACTTCAGTTGTGAAAGCAATTATCCGCGGCCAGCCTATACGTGAGCATTGTTTATCTTTGTGTAAACCGCTGCAGTCAATATACAAAATGGTTTTTCGTTCTTTATCTTTTTAAAGACAATAGAAATTTGGAAATGAAAATGAAAATTTCCGCAACACAGCAATTTTTACAAGCCATTTCTTTCTTCAAGACACTTCAACACTACTTATCGCCAATAACTTAATCACGAAAGAAAGACAGCAGCTTTTTACGCGGAAATTTATCCCCTACTAAAGAGATTGAGTTTGTTATAATGGAAGTTTAGAACTCCAAAGTAATTTTTTGAGATTTTATAAAAAAATTTGATGCTCTAAAACTCTATGTCAGCATTACTGTTGCTACTGAGATCAATTGACTAGCTTATAGTCAACTCCCACGCTTCTCGCTTGCATGCATCACAATCGGCTCAGAGACATGCAATAGTAATTGATAGCGATGTTTTGTTGCCGTGGCAAACTTGAAGAAGTGACTGTCTCCCACACCCACGCAATGTTCGTACAGATCTCGTGCGTCATGACCACTCCTACCGGTGATGTAGAGCTTATCGCTTGATTACGCAAGCCTGTCTATGCTACTTTCAGATCTAGAGTTGCCCTGCCTAAGAAGCTTGCAACATGAACAGCTGTAACCTGTAAGGGTATACCTGCTTAGTCTCTTTACTAGAGTAAAGGTTGCAATCTTACTCCTTACTAAATGTAAAACTCGAGATGTTTAAAGATATCATTACCGTATATTGTAGAGTCATAATAAGTTAACTAGTTCAGTTCCATGCACAAGGAAGGAATGGAATAATCGTAAGGAAGAATGTTCAAGACTCTTTTAAGCTGTTTTCAAGAAAAGGACATCCGACGGCTTGCTTTTAGAGGAGGGGAGAGTGCAAGAGCCGAGGCGGAAAGGGTTGGGGGGGGGGGGCATCTGATATGCTTGCCTATTCAAGTATGCTCATGACACTAGCGTCTTCTGGTAGCGGTTTATTAGGGTGTAACGAGCTGCACTACCTTTTATGATCTTTGTTTCTTCAATATTCTATTTGCTGCATACTCAAGGGATTCCGTTGAACAATGAGAAGAGGTACGTTTAACGTCTCTCAAGTCCTTAGTCATGTATTGCTGAAGCGCCTCTCCGTCTACAATTGCCTTGCACGGTAACCTGGCTGTGCACAAGTACGCAACGTAGCGCCCTGCTTTGGCTACCGCAAAATCTAACACTGTAGACTTTGTACGTCAGTTGCTGTGTCAGGCCTTAGACTTTAAAAGGGTGTGGTTATCGTATCCTTGGTACGTGTCACGTGACATGCCGGCTTTGCGGTAGAGGGAGTTTGGAATTTTGGGTCCGCATTGTTAGAGAGTCCAAAACAAAGCGAGAGAGCGTTGAAACGGGAATCAAGCTCTGCAGCTTTTCAGTATATATCATGGTTTTATGTCTATTCAACAACTAATAATTTTATTCAGCCTCATTAAGCTTACGTTGTATACATACATGTACACCAGCAAGTGTCTTGATTTTAGGTTTTTGTACATAAAATTACTTGTAATTTGAACAATTTTGAATAGTATTGGTCTTACAAGTCTTAGCTCCTTCGTGCACAAGATCGCGTCCCAACTAACAAAAGCTCCCTGTAAGTGTTTTGCTGAATATAGTAAAACCCCATTTGCGACTAACCTTCTTCAGTCCCAACCTAATCTTTTTCCTCACTCAGTTCAACCTGGCCGACCCGGATGCAATGCAAGTTGTTTGGTCGAGGTTGTATGCGGCTCTATAAAAGCTTTGTTCGGTTTTGTGTCTTTCGAGTACAGTACGGTTTGTCTTCTTTCAGTTACTGTTCTGAGAGTTAAATAGAAGCAGCTTAGACCCAATCAAATCGTTTAGATTGAATGATTGAACATGAAGTAAGCTTGGACAAATTCTTTGACAGAAAAAAACAAATTTGTGCTTATAAGGTGCTTTTAGAACCGTTCCATTCAAATAAAAGTTATGGTCCGAATCCCTTTGGTTTTACACTGTGACGAGGAAAAAACGAATATTTTTAGTAGTGTTAAATTTGTTAATGTATCATATCAACAACACATGGGCTGAGAATCAGTTCCTGTGCCGGTTTGACTATGCACTAGAAATCAGTCCAGAGCTTGCTCTCGCGCTCACTTAGCATAGCTCATACAAAATTGACTTAAAAAATTCTCCTCTCTATCGGAGAATATATTAATGGTAACAGTCATCTTTTGAAACTAAGTTTTACGGCGTTAAACTTTGCATTAAAAGAGTAAGAACGGAATTTAATAGAGAAGCTTTGGGTTTGGATGTACAGGAGTCAGTTAATGGAAACCATCGCTCAGATAGTATTGTAAACTAGTTTTATTTCACTCGCCACTAGAGTTTTCGAGCTGCAAAACCGCTTAAAACACATTCGTATCTACTGAGGAAACTTACTGTAAACTAATTAGGAACCCAGCTAGTGGCTGTGTGCTTTTATAATTAACTCTAATACTTCGTATGTATAAAGTTTACATGCACAGGGGCAGGCACTTCGCGTTTGATCATCTTGCCACATGAGACTTCCACATAGCGGCTGATAAGCATTCTTTACGGGTGGTCATAAACTGAAATATGCTGTCTGATATAAAACAAACGTTTCCTGATAGAGGATAGTTGTTGTTATTGCACGATTGTTATCTGGAGAACTTTGGACATCTTTTGATAAAACAGTTTGAAGTTTCATTAAATACATGCATATAAGTTGTGAAATAGTAAATACTGGTATAGGCAAGCCTTTTTTATCTTGCAGTAAGTGGGTGCTAAACGAAACCTAAAGAGGAACAATTGGGAGTTTACGGACTCCTGCCGGGAATGATCCCTGATGCCAATGGCGATAATTGCGACAAAACAACTCGAATAAAAAATGGTGTTTCTTTTCAGCGCAAAATGCTGGAAGAACTTACTCAAATAGCCTACAGGTTGTTGAGAAAGCTGACTGCATGTTTAACAAATTGTTATACAACTAATGTAAGTATTTCTTATTTTTTGTTCCTGATGTTGGAACCGAATGAGCTGACTTCCTTGGTTGAACTGAACTACAACACGTGGCGCGCCCACGTCTCTCCAAAGCTACATCACACTGAGGGCCCACTTTGGGCCGGGATTTTTTAAATACTAAAAGCGCTTTTGTCTTTTATCTAAATCTCCGTCCCAACCTTATTCCCTTCTTGTGCTTCTTGCATAAGTCTAACCCAGCAGTGTTAAACTTTGTTCAATGAGATTATATACAACTGTAAAAAAGAAGCATGTCTCGGCTGCGCTTTCGAATACAGACATCAACTGTATGCAAATACAAAACAGTCACTATTCATCAGCAGGATACCCAAACTGTGTGTAGTTCGGCGCAGTTGGTTCCTGTACCAATTAAAGAACAGTTTACGATGAGCCACCCACTAAGTTAGCATAGTAGCTGAACAATATTAGCAAAAATAAAGTCAATTGAATTTGTGAGTTTGTGGCACACGTGCACACAAGATACAAGATTAAAAACAACTTGCGCGCGAACCTGACTGTGTAAAATTGAAATATGAGATTGATAAATAGAATAAAAAGAACACCGATTGATAACTTTTTAGCGAGCGCAGTCAATGCGTTGAAAGAAAACTTCAATATTTTAAAACTTTTCCGGATTGATGGGTCATTTTTATTCCAAAGGTCTCAGTTTTCACCAAAGGTGGCACGTTCTTCCTCTGTTTGTAGTCTCATTTTAAATTAGTTACAGTTGTGTTACTTGTTTTCTAGCTTTTGTGACCAGATGCTTATCGTTAATGATAACAATTGATTTGCATGTAGAGAATAACGAACTGTAAAGCCAACACAGACTCTGTGCATTGTTTTAAAATACACGCGTATTCAGTCTTACGAGTTCATCCCGATGAAAGTAAAGTTTCTTACTAAAACAAAAAATGAATATACAAGCATTTGAATCGTTAAAATACAACACACGAACAAGCTACCTTCACTTGCTTGCTGTTAACAGACTGAGTGTAAATTAAAGCCGTTGTATACTGTTGTTTAACTGACCGGAAGTAGCCCCTAAACCGTGAGGGACCGAGAATTATGAGAGTCAGTAACAACATGATAACATGATAGTGTCGTTTTCTTCACGCCATTCGCAGGAAGCAAATTTTAAAAAGAGGAAAAGAGAAATACTGACTATCCAAAAAAAAATACAAGGTTTTGAAACTCAGTCCCGGTCAGAAGCTGCCAATTAATATGCACCACACAAATATTTTCAGTTATTATTTAGCACTAACGAAAGAAATACTAACCACAAAACGGGGATTATTCCCTGAACCTTTATTCGAATCTAGTTATTTCTTATGAAACACTGAACACAATTGGTATATGGACTAGATTGATTCATTAGTCGCTCTCGGTGTCCGGCAAGAAAGATTTAATCTACGGCAAGTTATTCTTTTTCAGATAATTAATACCTGTTCTTAGTGACTAGTTTATTGATATTATGGTCGAGTTTCGCTGTTTAGATAAATCTGTTATATCTTAATCAATCAACCTGCCTTTTGACAATTGTTACATGTCGTTTTTAATCCAGCCACCAACAGTAATGAAATGGTAACAGAGTCATTCTTTCACTTTACAGTAAGAATTTCTAAATATCACTTCCTTTGGGATACGGTGTATGACTGAAGAGAAGACCTAAAACAATTAATTGGAGACTTTGTTTTTTTACGGACAAACAGTTAGTAAACATTTGCTTGTGTCTTAACACCAGCGACGGGTAAGAACTTTCTTGTTTACTTACAGTAACACCAAATTAACACAGATACTGTTATACTCTGACGATAAATCGTAGAGAATTTTAAACTAGTAGTAATAGGTTTTCCTTTTAGGAACTTTAACAAACGGAATGCCTTTACAGATACAGTTTCTTTTTCCTTCAGTTGTTTTGGATGATAATCTTTCTGTGTTTATAAGTGTTCTAAATACGGATAAAGGTTAAATATCGGAATATCTTTATGGACACGTTTTACCGGCGCGAGAATTTCATAACAACCGAGGGTCAAAGGCTTTCGTCAAATTTCTCTTGATGAGATTGTATCTCAGTGTCTGTTATTCTATCAAGGTGAAAACATCAGTATATGTGCTAAAAAAACTTAAGTTCGCAATCCTTTGTCTTAAAAATGCAAAACTTGAATTTTGGCTTGTATGACTTTGAAATTCCAATTGAGCTGCGGTATCACTATGGAATCTTCTCTGAACTTTCCCAACACTTTCTCATTCAAAAACACCCATCACATTTGTTCAAGTCTCACACAAATTTAGCTCAATTGTTTCTACAAACTAGTTAAATTTGTTCTTTTTGTTGTAGAAAAAGCCAATCCACACCTCGAACACAAAATGCATTTCAAATACTAGTTTCTTTAAATTAAATGCGTTTTTCATGTTAGAATATTTCTAAAATAAAACGTTGGGTACGTACAAGCTACCTTATCGAAACAGTTCTATTTAATCTCGTTGGACGGGTGTTAAAGAATTTCTCTTTGGTTTGTAATTAGGATAGGCATAAAGCAACAACCCCTTTAGCTTGTTTGGCATCTTTGGAGAATAAAGCAGAATTTGTTAAGAGGTAAACATGGTGCCCATGATTTTAAGATACCAAACGATCCAACTTAACCTGGTTCTCAATAAGGATTATTGAACAATGAAACCTTACGAAATCATTTACTCTTCTTGTAAATCAAGATATGATATGTTTATTGTATTAAAACCATAGTTAAAAAATAATATAAGAAATAAAATTCGACATCGCAGGTTCACTTCACAGAACTTATTTTATTTGTTATCAGTGTAAGGAATATAGACAATTAAAATTTTTGAAATCATAAGATTAACTCAACTTTTTACAAGTTTAAAGTTTTGGCAACAAATTTTTGACATGTATTCTACACAGAGGCGAACTTGCATTTATATACTGTAAACCATCAGTTACAGCTTGTAACAAGCTGAAAGTATAGCTTTTTTTTTCGTCTTCATTAATTTACAGTAAATATACAATAATTTTATTCAGTTCTTCAAATCGTTTGAGATCGTAGCGAAGTGTTGTATACGAACGGAGATCTTCGCGCGAGATACACACAAAGTTAAAGAATTGCCCAAAACAAGTGACAAAAATGATCGCACACAAAACCTTTGCAATCAAGTCTACTGGATATTATCTTGCTGAAATAAACTCATAATCGCAAAAGTAAAAAGGTCCATATCGGTTCTGATATCTTATCACAGAAGCCATAGATGTGAATGTATCTTGCGAGCATGTTTACAGACTGGGGCATCAGCTACAAGTCTAGAAACTCTTCGTTCAATGCAATAATTTCTGATCCACCTTAAGTACGACCAAAAGGCTTCGTTAATCCGCCTTGTTTTGTCTTTCTGAGTATGATTGCTGCATGTTATTTTAGGTAGTTTCATTTTAACGCGCTGTTAAGTCGACCGAGTTGCTCTTTATTTGTTAGTTGGAAGAGAGTCATAAAATCAAGACACGGAGAGGCTCGGGGGCGCTTGTAGCAGTGAGCCGTTAGATGAGGGAGGAACGATAGGGCCATATAAACCCGGGTGGTATGTTGGCACGGTCGGCCTGCTAAACGCCGTTGGGGTGTGAACGCCAGCGCTGATCACAGAACTAAATGTGTTCGAAGCTATAACACTTGTCGGGCTGTAGCAAGCCGTAATATCATTTGGAGTGTTCTTCAGGTTCGTTTCCTCTCCTTTATGCTCTTGTTTTACGCCTTTGTTTTTGTTCTTGTTCTTTGACGAAACTTTTCTGTTGCGCGTTTGAATGCCATCCTTCTTCATCGAAAGCGGACGGTTGACCTGTATCAGGGAAAACAGGAAAATAAATTGCGAGTTTAGTTAACTTGATTGTGTAGCGGAAACAAAGACCGACATAAAAAATAGCATCTGTTTTCGTGAGTCGAAAAAAAAAATCTTTACGCAATTTCTTAAAAAATTAAGTTACTAGTCTAGCGAATTGTTCCCAATATAATGGAGGGGCTAGTAAACAATATCAGTTCAGTTTTGCTAAGGTAGCCTCGAGGCCTCTTTTATAACGTAAGCAAAAATATAGCCTCAGGAGAGCGTAGGCACCACTGCAGCCGTATTTCCCACAAACTAATCACGTATGTGAATGAGGTTTTAATTAGTTAGTAAAATTTATACAAAGCAATGATCTAAAGACGGGGTGAAAAGAATAAGTTTTCAAAAGAACTTCGCGTAGCGTAGCAACATTTAGCAAAACACTTGCATGCTTCACGACATTATGACTCGAGCGAACAGACATTAAATGTGTTTTATTTCCGAAAATAATTTTGATTATGAAGGAAAATAAAGATGAAATAAGAAAAAAATAATCGTTGATTTGTTTGTCCAACTTAAACTTGACACACATCCAACCTTTGGCGCTAATAGCCTTGTAATTATAATCAAAACAACAAAATAACGCGAACATTAAATTTAATTCTACATAGTTTGTTGTTTTTGTAGACAAAACCATTTCGTATCAAAAGACGTTAAGGTTCTAGAATCTCGTCATAATCAATGAAATCTTTGATACTTTTGTTTTGTGTCTGAAAAGACTCTAGAACGTTTTATAAATTTCTCTGCATTTTGGAGACTGGTCAAATTTGATGACATTTTTTCCTCATCTACTTTATAATACTGCGCGAAGGAAATGGCACTTAATTCATTTCTGTCGCCTGATAAAGAAAGCCTTTAACAATACTAAGATAGTATTTGGTACAACAAGAAAATTTAACACAAAATTTAAGGGTTTTTGTGTGTTTCTCAGAGTGCTTGGATTTTCGTGAGATGAAACTGTTTGAAATGAACTATAAAAGAAAAGGCGTTTTGCTTGACTGCACGTGGAAGGGAAGAAGCAACTATTAAATATTTATAAATGGTAATTAATTTAACATGCAAACTCAGCCGAAGGATGTTTCTTCGACTTTGACAGCTTGACAAGTGGACATAAAAGAGTCGCGCGGTGTGCAACATTGCGCCTTTGTGAATTGTGTAAAGAAATTAGAAATGTAAATAAATAAAGAAACAAAAAAACTGATACCGGCCAAAAACTTAAAACATCAAATTTTTGTGTTGAAAAAAACTTTGACCATATGTGTCATATATGTGATATAAATATAAAGTCTTAAAGAAACAAAATATTTGATGTAGGTTTGGTCAAGTTAACAACAGAAAACAATATTAGTTTTAAATTTTCTACTTTAAAAAACCAACTCGCCGGAAACACGGCTTATATTTCGCTCCTAAAAAAAGACAATTAACGAAAAACTGCTTTGCAATCTGTTTGGCCCAATTTAAAGTAACTTTAAACCAGCTGCCGGTTTAAAAAGTAAAGTTTCCTTCAAAATTAAACTTTTTCAATTATTTATTCACTGGTTTAAGTAAACAACTATTGTTAGAAATTCGCTTGTGAAGCTCTTGAGCGAACAGAGCTGTTTGATATCAAGCTCTTAGAACTAGTTTTACTAGAAAAGGAAACAAGACAACCTTTCTTCGCTTTTAGTTTTGTTTGTTTATCAATGTGCAAGCCATTAACGATAAATAAATTTGATTCTGATAGCCTGATATTAGGGACTGTGTTATCTAGGAAGATCTTATCTGTTTTGTCTAAATTTACCACAATTCATTACTTTACTTCCTTTGGTGAAACTTTTGAGCATTCGTACAAAATGTAGGATATATACTTACCGCATGAAGCTTCCAGTAGAGGCCACAAGCATTGCAAACCGGATCACCATTTGCGTTTCTTCGCCAAAGAGTAGTCTGGCTTGTATGGCAGTTTGCACAAGAAGTTCCCGCTCTACGAGCAGCAGACTGCGAAAAAAGAAAAATAGACGTTTTAGAAAGAGACGTTTTAAAAACGTGCGTTTTGACGCATTCGAAAACCCAGCTTTATATTTTATTTGTTTTTTAGTGGCTCTTGTCCAAAATTATTGCGCTCATTTTTGACAGAATTTCCACAGCAATCTTTTTGTGATTTCGTGTGAACATCAACGGTCCACAAACTTTGCCTTCGGCTTGGAAGTACAAAAGGAGTGTTAAATAAATATTTCCTTCTTTGGACAAAGACTGTTAAAGTAGCGACAAACGTTTTTTATCCAGATTTATTATTCAAAGGGTCTTCCGGATCTTGTGCCATTTCAATTAACACAATGTCCTAATCCTCGCCAAGGTCCTTGTTCGGAGTTTAGCATGTGATTAATATTAAGAAGGTCTTGAAATTTTAACACGGAGTACTGTCATCGATGTACATAGTTCGCTATCTTGCCATCGAGACTAGCTCGCGCGTGATAATTACAAAATTAACCTCAAACGCACACGATAAGAAAGCAGACAAAACACAAATGCTGAAGGGATTAAGTGGCTTCCAAAATCTGTTAAAACCACAGGACTCACCAGTCTTCGTTTGGGCTTGATAAGAGGTCGATTAGAGCCGTTCATTTTATGGTATAGTCCGCATGCATTGCATAAATAATGACCGCTTCCATCCCTCCGCCACAACGGAGTCGAAGTTGCTCCGCAATTTATGCACTCACGTCCATCGGCTACAACATACAAAAAGCGATAAGAAGGAGGGCGTCAGAAAATGAATAAAAGTTTCCAAAAACAAGTGAAGTTAGAGATTTTTAAACAATAGTCTTCGTTTTTGAGACTCGGTTTTCAACTCTTCTTTGTGCTGCTTGTGTTTAGGCCTTAGGGAAGTTAAATGGTATTGTTTCTATTAAAAAAGAACATGTTGATGAAAATGTGTTAAAAACATATAAATGGATATAATAAACACAGCCCCTTCAATTTAGACAAACAAAACTAAAACAAGGGAAAGCAATTTGGGAACGTCATGTTGGTAAATAAGCCGTCCAATAGAGGAATTACTTTTATACCGGGGTGGATGGACATAAAGTTTTCTAACGTTTTCAGCGCTGTATATTTTGCGACCCACTATGACTCACCTTGTACAATACAACACATGTTGTCAGGAAAAACTATCGGGTATTGTTCTTAAACCCTTTAAAACTTTATTTCTTACTTCTTATAAAACTCACGCAAAACCAGACCGGAATATCGAAACAAACGAGCTTACGGATTTGGCAAGTTTTTCATCACTTGCACTAAGCCGAAACTCCCAAAGGTAAACGTGAATGTTTTGGTTTCTTGATCGCTTCCAAATCCGAAAGGAAATTTGCTTTAATTCCAAAAGGAAAATAAAGCTTTCAAAAGCCGTTTTATCTTCAATTAGGTTTGTTTGCTTTTGCACTAACCTGAATTTGATCGACTCTTGGTTCTGGTTCGCGTAAAGTTTCTATTAGCCATTATTCCTTGAAACCCGGGCAGGGGACCGAAAGAAGACATATTTATCTCAGACCCAACATAATGCTGAATAGCTTGAGAAGGATAACCTGCAAGCGTTGGATCTGCTATTCTCAGATCTGGTCGTGGTGGGAACTGCATCCCGATTCCAGGCTTATAGCGTTTGTCGTCATTGCTGCTGTAGCTAAAAAAGCCATCAGAAACAGCGCTGTTCCCTTCTGGTGTGTTTTCTTTCGGCGGTGTTGGGGGAAAGGAAAAGAGATGAGATGAGCTATGAACGGCACCAGCTCCACTACTCGTTGCAGCCGCGGGAACAGAAACCGGACTTGGTCTGTGGCCTTGCTGAAATGTGGGGCACCACACAGAAGCTGGATTAGTTGTTGCACAGCCAGGGTAGCCCGGTGTGGGTTTACTTTCAATCCACTGTAACGGCGGGTGAAAATGAGGACGGCAAACCTGCCCAGTTTGTACTCGAGCCGCAGTAGGAAGAAATACTCTACTACAACTGCCCGGCTGGGCGCCTTGGTTCTGCGGATCTTGGAAAGCAGTTGGTCCGTGTGCTGTCATTTGGCACATAGATGGACGATATCCCCGCGCGCCCGGATAAGACCAAGCGTTGCCTGCATTGCCAGAGCCATCAAGATGATGGAAGAAAACATCCACCTCGTCGGGAGGTAATAGTTGCGTTGGCTCCATTATTCCCATCCCTGGTGCACTGCAGCTGCCAGATTGGATCCGATCACTGCCTTGAACGCTTTCATGTTGGCTTACGACCGGGTGAATCCAACGATGTTCGGTGTTCATGGTTTCCATAACAGGTCTAAAAGAAACACACTGGATACCTGTAATGCAACACAAAACAAAGTGTTTTTATATCACTTCTCCCTAACGAGCCTCTATTTAACGGCTAACACCGCTTGTAACAATAATTGGCGAAAATAATAGGAGAAACGCTTAATTGTAATTAGGATTCTTGCAATGGGAAAAGCAATGCGAGACGCAAAACTTTTAAGTGTAGGAGGAACATTATAAACGGAAGTCCATTGACATCCTAACGTGCGCAGCTAGAGTTCCGTCGTTTATCTGATGTGTAAGTGGTACACATCAAGCAGTAATCATTTTCATTTACTTGTGGTAGGGAAATTCTCCCGAGCTTGTGACGAGTAAATTGTCTACATGTTGCAGCTACAAGGAACAATAAGTGTGAAGATAGCTGATAAGGCACAGCCAGATTTCGATACAGTCATGATCATCCAATGCCACAACTCACACTAGTTTCGTTAAATCAATGCTTTTAAAGAAAACAAAAATTAAAATGATAACTTTCAATAAAATCAC
Organism: Hydrozoanthus tunicans; assembly: GCA_026413305.1. Taxonomy (NCBI): domain Eukaryota; kingdom Metazoa; phylum Cnidaria; class Anthozoa; order Zoantharia; family Hydrozoanthidae; genus Hydrozoanthus; species Hydrozoanthus tunicans. The sequence goes on from JAOBAT010054546.1 coordinate 17,447, forward strand.
CTCCGAAAGGCACTACGAAAATACTCGACTTGTTTTGCTAACAACTTTTGGTTAACCGTCTTTCTGGGCTGACAACGAGCTTGACTGGTCTCCTGGCCGGCGTCTGTGGTGTCTGGTTAAACTCAGGCAGTTTTTGAAAGCTTGTAGTATCAAGCCAGGCCAAACTTATTAAATGTTCCCACCATTTCGGCGCCAGTCAGCCGCTGAAGACACAAGATGCTCGACAGGTCAAGTAAAACAGCCAATCAAATTGTTTCAGCTTTTGTCTAGTTTGACGTTCACTCGCTTTGTCTTTCCTTTCATTGCTTCTCTGGTGAGCAAATTAAACAATCAATTCTTTCCCTATGATCACCTGCCAATCAAGCAGTTGGGTTTCTCGTACACTTTTCTTAAGAGAAAATAAGGGGTATGTGCCCTAACACTGTACCTTCCAAAACACTAGAAAACAACTCGAAGAAAAGTTACTAGATAGTCGTGACTGAATCTTTAAACGATGTTTATTTATAGTGATCTTGGGGGGTCCATTGTCTTCCACATTGTTTTTTTGTTCTTCAGATGTAGCCTGCAGCACCTTTTTAGAACAAAGTTTTATTTTTTTCTCTTTACGCTCTTTACGCGAGGACAAATAGCGCGTGCTCAATATTACATCTCGATCAGGCAGAACTTATCAGTCAATCAGTCTTCGACCAGGGCTGTTTGCATTTGTAATCATCGCGGCCTTTCTTACTGATAAAGCAACATAAAAAGTAGCGATCCACTTTTTTCAAACTGACGACATTAAACTTTGTTTACTATAGGAAGATTATGCGGAATATTCCGTATCAAAACAAAGGACAAGAGAGCAGGTCAATATTCAATAAATGCTTGCGGATAAAACTTACAAGAAAGGAATTGAAACAAAACGAAAGAAGCATCTGCATTAGAAACAGAACAAAGCAACATAAACACTTAAATGGCGTTTATAATTATTCAGATATTGATTGGATCAGGAACCTCGCTCAACTCACATATTGTCATACCAGGTGATACGTGACTGACCTATCGGTTCAACGCGAATAACTACAACTAGTTAGAAAGCATTTTTATTGATTAGACTTATCGTCTTTCTGTTTGCAGAGGCACGGAGATTTTCTTGAAAAACAAACAAGTAAACATTTACTTTTGTTCAAAAGTTTTCCTTAAACTTCAACCTGTTCGTGTCGGAGGAATAAAAGTTTATTTCTGTGTAACAAAAGAGTGAGTGACCTTTTTCTCTGGAATGAACAGAATGGCGCCTTAATTGGTCAGTGATACGCAAGTAAACTGTCATTTTGAACTGCCAACAAAACCGACCGCTACCCTCGCATATTTCCGAGTAGACTGGAAGACGCGTCTCTGACAACCTGTTTAAACTAGATTGAAAGATTCTTGTATCAATCGGCTTCACTAAATTCCTTTTACTAAACAGGAATTTTTCTGCAGATTGTAGAAAATCTACTTTCCATTCGTTTCCTGCCGGGTGAAAGATGATGAATGTAAAGAAAATATTTACGCTTCGCAGTTTCTGTAAAGAGAAGTTCGTAAACAAGCAATAAACGTAATCGCCATAATCACAGCGATTACAAAAGATGGTGCTAAAGGCAAAGACTTGATAAGAGAAAAGCGATGGTGTAATTTACACAAGGACGCAAGAATGCCGATTAACATGTGAAAGTAAATAATTCTCTCTTAGGAACAATTCGAAATATTTTTTCATCTTAAAATGTAAAAATGTTATGTGTGAGCAAATTCGAGACACAGCACAGTTAATAAAGATTTTTGTACTGACTTGGGTGTTAGACAAGGCGAAAAATGCGCAAAAATACGAGTTTTTATGACACAGAGCAGTTGCTTATATTTTCTATGCTACCCAGCCGTGTTACTGAGGATGAACAATGAACAAAATACAGTTTATCGGACATAGCGCAGCTACTTAAGTTTTCCATGCTACCCTGTTTTGCACAGAATGAACAATGCGAAAAGTCTTAGCGATAAAAAGGTTTAAGTCCTTTTCGGGCAACTAGGCAAAAAATGATTTCACATTTTGAGCAAGCGTTATTTTGCCGAAGATGTACACCTGTAAAGAAAGTTTATAGTTTTTTTTGATAACGCTTTTTAAGAGTGTTTGCATGTACGTACGAGGCCGCTTTTATCTGTGATTCGATTATGTGTCCATTATTGAATATAAATTTTTAAAATATAAGCCTTTTTGAAATTACCAAAATAACGTAATTCATTTTAAGAGCAGAATAAAAATGTCGCTTTCAAGAGGGTGAAATCGTTTAAAATTTAACAAGCAAGGCGGCTGTGTTTTCCAAATGTTACTCTAGAGTCACGGTAGGACATTTTACCCCCCGTGAATTAAACTTTCAAACAAATTCGGCTTTTCAAGGCTTAATGAAAGAGTTTTAGACTATACATTTTTGAATTAAATACTGATAGTGATTGAAAACTCGTCGATTTTCTTTGTAATTTGGTTTACGAAAACCTCATTAGTTCCTTGGCTAGAAACAGTCCTTATGAAATATTGATGGCCATCTTTCTTGATGTGTTTTTATCACAGTTTTCACAATTTTGACAATTAATTAAATGACATCGCCATTACAGCCCGTAAGTTTGAAGCAATATGTACAATTAGTCCCTTAGTTTTTAATTTAGCTACTAACTCGTGCCCGCTCGACATTTTTGTTTGAAATTCTTATCAAGACTACTTCTGAAAACATTTTGAAATTGAAACACTTAGATTTTGAAAAAGTGTTTTACCATGGTCCGTAATTCCAAGGCTACAGTTTGAAATCAAAAAACAAAAAGTAAAATATTTACCGGACAATGTCCCCAAGTCTATTGCTTTTTCTTTGAGGTAGACCAGTGGGCAGAGATTTCCCATCATGCATGTTCTTGAATGACTTTGAAGAAAAGACGCCATTTCGCAAAGAACTTACTTTGCAATGTTAAAAAGTGACACTTGGACGCGGATCAGTTTGAATGCTTCATCTACGTCCGAAAGACCAGTCTGTTTGGTTTTGAGCAACTGAACAGTTAAACTAACAATATCTTTTGTTACACACGGACGGACAGTCTGAGTTCTTAAACACATACGCAAAGCCTTCCTAGAGATAACTTCAAGAGGAAGGGTTATCAGTAAAACACTCTTCTTTTGGCGTTGTGTACATACTGTTCTGGTGATGAAATCTATCTCGTAATCACTAGATGGGTGACGGCTTTCCTGATTTTCAAACAGACGCTATGTTTATTACAAATTGTGACTTGTTTTGAGAAATGAAATCTCCGGAAAGGATGCACTAAACATTACCGCCACCCCCCAAACTGAGTTTCTACAGTTTTGATGTCAAACATTATTTCTAAGTTTTCGTAGAAAGGTGATAATTTGAAATGTTTTCGACAGGAAACCATCTAGTTTTCATCAGATAGCGTACTATCTTGAACACATATTGCACGGGTGAAATGTTTGAAGTGCAAATCTTTATCGAAATCAAGTATATCGTTTTAATTTTCTGCAAGCTATAGAGCGGATCAATGTTTAACTTTGCTGTTGGCGTTGATACTCAGATAAAGGGAGGTTTGCTGACAAAAATAGGATTACATGTAGAGAGTGAAGTGCTTATGATGGTTGTATAATCTATTTTGCAAGTCATAACTTCCTGGAATCAATGCCTTTACCTTCACTTCTTCATAACCTGATTAGGCTGGCCAGGAAACATGCAGGGACCCTTGTAAGTCCAGACAATTTGTAAGTTATTGGAGATAGCTGACGGACAGAAAGCTTAAACTATTGGTCAGGCTTCAAACATTGCTTCAGATATTTTAGAAACAGCTCTAATGTTTTAGTCAATGATTACGGAGTGACAGCAAAGAAATATCCAGGTAACCTGACGACTGTAAATCTAGTAAAGCTTATTATTCTGCTTTTTAGAAGCAATGGGTTCAAACGTTTTCTCGCAGTAAGCTAGGTCATAAAATCAAGCAGAGAATTTATCAATGCGGTAGGTAGATCTCTATGCCGCAGAGCCGAGAGCTAATTTTATCGTTGAAGGATACGGCCTGCATCCCCTTAATCTGACATAAAACAGTCCTAAAACGTTCCCTAGCAATTTTCGCTGACAGAACTTAAGCGTTTTACAAAACCGCAACACAATAAGAAAGGAAATCAAATTCAGTGTTATAGGGTATATTTAGAATGTAGGAGGTTCTTGACAAAAGACGCTTAGAGCTTTTCATCGGTATCAAAAAATTCATTCCGATAATAGAGTAGTCGTGTGCATCCAAAACACGGCTTAACTCATTGAAATACCATCTGCTTCCAGATTTCATTGTACGCTGACAAACTCGCAATATAGACTTGCATAATGTTTAACACAAATAAAAATCTTAACAGCGAACAATTACAAATATTGAATACGTCTCGAGTTCTTGAAAAATACTGAAAAGTTTTATACTTCGAAGAACCACAATAACATAATATATAGTTAGGAAGGGTTGGACTTCGCAACAGTCAACCTGGCGGAAATTGTACATAAGAGCTGTGTTTAAGATTAGCAGTATTTGTCGGTTGAGCTAACACCTTTCATAGTCGATTTGAGAAAATTTGTTGGTTTTCTAAAGAAGAGTAAACTTAATAACAGATTGTCTTCAAAACAAAACAAGATGAGATAGTCTTGTCTAATCTCGTATTGACCAAAGCAGATTAGTTTTCCAGTAGCTTCTCTTGGTCAAGTGTCTTAAATAAGAATTGTGGTTTAACGCTGAATAGTTATTACGTTTTAAACCAGGAAACTTTTAATAGAAGGAAACGAAAATTTCCTTCTCTACACTTATCTCCATTTCGATAGTTATTCTTATCTTTTTTTGATACAAAGACGCAATTTAAACAAATCGTTTCGGGGTGGTATCGCTTTAGTATTTGTTCAATGTTGGGCTGTTGTTAAGGAAAGGACAAATCTCGGGCCAATTTCAAAATAGTTATCAGACTTGACAGCATTTATAATCAAATTTCAAAATAATCTAAGCTATAACAAGAACTAGAAAAGATAAAGCGCCCTTTTGAGATGTCACTACAGTATTACTATTAGCATATCAATAGAGAGAATAATTTGTGTAGACCTTGTAGTCTTGAAGCATAGCTAGAGACGCGTGACTTGCTAACCGCTTATATATTGGCTCGAGATTCTCTCGCCTGCCTCGATTGTTAGTCGCATCAAAAGTTAAGAACTATAAGCAAAAGAACGCAAGCAAAGGACTTGACCACTTAAATATATCCAGCCAGATTATTAATTATCTTCGGTTTCTCAGTGACTCTTATCACGACCTGTAGTCATGGACAGTAACGTGTCATTGTGATCGAATGGCCTTATCTGTGTAGCCAATTTCGCCGTTCTCATAGTTTATTATTCCGCGCTCATTGAGGCATATAACTACAATTCTATGACTGATAAAGTTCTCGATGTCTTAAGATAAACTGGTTTGGAAGTAAAGGATTCGTTGATCTGTTTTCTTGTTGAGGGTTTCGAAGAAAACGTTCAGTTGAAGAGAGATTAGGCGAACTCTTGATGCTTTGCTTATAGTTGCGTGTAAAAAACGCTTTCCCGTCTGAAGTTCAAAATGAACTTTCTAAGCTACCTTTGTTTTATCTTCTGGCTCGGAGATTGATCTTAAGAAAAATTTCACAATCGTTAGCAGCTTTGGATAACAAGCACGCACAGATACAAACAAGCCAAAGCGACCTCAAGTGCTACTCTTCAAGCACGTATGCCGTCTCTATCGAATTATGTAACAGAACTTTAGTTACCTTGCCGAGTGTTGGGGCCAGTGAACTAGCAACTCTTTCCGTTGTTTGTTTGTTGTTATTCACAGTTTTGCAGTGGCTAGTACGTTCAGTTTGGCCGCTAAGCACAACTGAAGATGTGACTGACGAGCTTACTACGAAAGCGTGCTATATGGGCAGGGTGCACGAAAGCTTGAACTTGTCAGGCCTGGCTAACCAAGCTTGGCCACTCAAAAAAGTCCAGGAAAACAAAGGTTCAGCTATGTAAGTGATAAATACAAAGCCTAGAGTCTCTTGTCACCTACAAATTGCTTCTTGTCGTTTATTGTTCCCTAAACCTTGTAATTGTTGAGATTCAGGAGTTTTGAAATTGATCGAGTTTGGACACCTCAGGCTTAATCAGCGGTCTGTTTATCAACGAGTTGACGCTTGTCAGTTTTATTTAGAAGGCAGTTTTTCGCTATTACGAAACATTAACGTTGCCTGCATGAAGTCATATGAACACAAAAGGAAAATGCTTTCTTGTTTAGACCAAAAAAGGGAATGGATTTATAGACTATTATCCTTGACTATGTTTGTGGATCTCTTTTGGAAACACTTTGTCTTTTGTTTTTAACCGTCATGGTTTAAGGTTGTTAATTCAATCCGCGTACTTATCCTTCCATTGGACAAAAGGAAGCGAAGGGACAAAAAGGAGTCAAGGTTTACTCTCATCGTTATAACACCTCAGAGGTAATTAATAAAAAGCGTGATAAAAGTTAGAAATCCCATTTTGATTCTGCATGTAATTTGCTACCGCTTCTGTCTACCTTGTTGTAGAGAAACACATTTTTGTTTAATGGGAAAATGCTTGGAAGGTCAGCTAGGCGACGCATAGTCTATTGTCGGTTTCTTTGATTCTGAGCCCGTAAACGAAAGAGCGAGCACTGTTTTTGGTTCTCGTCAATTCTACTACTTCTCGTCTGTTTACTTTGCGATAAGAACTCAAAACAAAGATTTAAAAAGAGATCTTGCGAGGAGAGTTTTTTTGTGGGACACTATAGCCTCCAAACGGGTCATGCAAGTATACCGGAAATGCCTTAAGATTTCAAAACTAGCCACGCTTCTTGGCCTACCTCACTGCATAGACCAAGTGGCGAGGCGTTCGCACGACTTATCAATCATTCTATCTAAAATCGATAATTGTATAATTATCACATTTTTGGATCTAGGTTTGATATGAGTTGATAGGTTGTGAACCTACGAGGGCCGTGACCCAGAAGTGCGACCTTCAGGTGTAGCTGTTCATATCTTACCTGCTTGTTGCTATTACCCGTCCGTGTTTAGTGGCAACAGGCCGAATGCACAAAACGATGTGTTGGTTTGCAACCCCAGAATTTATCTCTAAATTGAAAGCTAAATAATTAATGCTGTATTGTCTCGAAGTTTTCTTCCCTACGTGGAAACGCAACAGTTTTCTGATGAGATGATAATGAGTGTTTGCTCAAACACAGAGAGGATAAATGTTTCTCAATATTTGAACAAATCTACTACTGATGTGATTGTTGCCACTGCGAATTTTTCCCTCCCCCTTGATTTGGTGGAGGTGTGAAGACGAACTATGTTTGCATCTCTTTTTTGATAAGTTGTCGACTATTGTTTCACTGATTGAAAGGTTTTAGCGGAACATTAATTTTTGATAACTGCGGTTTTTCAGCCCAATTTTGACATAATTGAATCTAGTAAACCACTTCTATGATTTTATGAAGACATATGAGTTCTGTCAGATGTCGCGCAGTATTTGGTTGATTTTCGTAAGCATAATTCTCCGTTTGGTTTTTCAAACAAGAAGCTACCTTGCTATCAGTTGCAAACTTATGAAGTTTATACCAACGAACGAAAAAGAACTGATCAGTGAAATGGGGTGAAACCGTCAACATAAAATTCAATGCCGACTTCTCCTATTGATCTTTGATAAATGAAAAACGAGTTTGAATCTGCAAAACCAAGAATAATAAAATAGCAGAGAGTTATGGATTATGAAAAAAAAATGATTCACTTCATAGTAGGCTTAAATCACATTTCTCAGTCGCAACTGGCTACCAGAAGCTAATAAAAATCAGGCTAATTTTAATGCTAGAGCCTTTGTCCACAAAGTGTGACAATCTATGCATAAATGATGAACTTCCATCAAAGTAACCCAGAACTAATGGTTTCATAATAGGTCTTTTAGGACATTCACGCAGCTGTTTGTTAGTAGAGAGCGAGTGACAAAATCTCAACACACAATTTATCACAGTTGAAATCTGGATTATCCACTATATTACTGTAGTACATATGTACAAATCGCTGGCACAGTCAAGTCTCTTTGTACATAGCTCTTCTTCAACCGAGAAATAAAGAGCGTAAGATATTGCATTATCGTAAACACTTAATCAGAATGCAGGTACATTTAATGTTCTCCTATGGTGATGTATAGGTATTTACAAATTCAAGTTGTTGTTTCTTGAAGGGACTTCTAACTTATCGAGATAAACTCATCAATCTCCTGGTGCGCGGCCAAGCTACTCCAATTTTCGCTGATCTTTCGTGATTAAATAGCTTAAAACGCATCTTTCAGCGCAGCGGAAAGTTACCTGTGAAAATTAATGGCCACAGCCGATGGTGAGCTTGTTTACTTCAAGGGCTAGCCCGTATTCAATACCGGTGCAATATTTGAGTTAAACGAGGACTCCATTGTCGCTAAGTAAGTCGACTCACAGAAAACTGAAGCAGCTCACACATAGTCTTTACCTTAATCCCATTAGTAAGTTTCCAAAGGCGCTAAAAATGTACTCACCTTATGACAGTTATGCGCTTACGGTAGACAGACGATCCGAAGAAGTAACTTTTTCTTTCGAGTGTTCCGTTTTGAGGTGGAAGCTAATGTTACAAGCTATTTATAAGGTTTACTTGATGAGGCGCCGTCATGGCGCCGGACTCTGTGCTTTGTCTATGCTCCACATGCTTTTGCAATGCCGACCACGACACACGCAAGATGGATTCGATATTTTGAGTACACGGTCGATTTTCTTTGCATTCATTTTCACAGGTTACCGTGCTAGAACTAAACGATTTTTAGCGCCAAATTTCGCTATGTCGTAAAGTACTTGAAAGCATATAAATTAAACGCATAACTAGAGAAGTGCTTGCTCGCAGTTTCGCTGGCGCCACGCTTCCATATTGAGCTTCGAACGGTATGTTGATTGGATCCATTTGCCGCCAAGGGCTGCGTACCGGCTTCGACAACCTTGTAATTTTAATGCCGAACAAAGACTGGAAGGTTGATCGCCATTCAACTGTTTTTCACGCTATGTTCTGCATTTAAGCGTAACAAGAAACTTAACTTAACGCTTGACCCAATAAGAAACGGAAACTGTTCCTGTGTCTGTTGACTCAATATCTGGGGTTCGGTAGGTGAATCAGAGCACAAAATCTGCGGAAACCAAACTTATGATTATAATGTCAAGATACAAACCACTAACTATGGAAGTATTATTTTCTCGGACTGCCTTATGTGCGAGTTTTTGTAAATATCTTCCTGATTAGAGCTTCCTGCTTTCAGTTAATAAGATGGGAAGCAAAGCAAAATTTTTAGGACCTTTAACGTTTCAAAATTGAATAAGTGTAAAGGGGTTGATTTAATGTCTGTGTTTCAATTCAATTTACGCGTCAAAATCTACATGTTACAACTTTTTTTTCTCGTTTGTGGACGACTGTCAAAATAGCTTTCTAATCAAGAATAGCTGCGGAAAAGTCACTTTTGTGTGACATCAACTGATATTCTTTTTCTTTTGCGTCATTCTAAATTTAGAAAAGTTGATGAAAACAAATTAGTAATTTCGCAGCAGCTAATTTTTCAATGGTAAGACCCTTCAATTAGGACAATTTTTTTGTTTGTGAACTTCGAAAAATGTGTTGGTAGTTTTAGAAGAAAAAAGGCTTAGCAATTTAAAGGATTTAATCCATCTTAAAAATATTCAAGAACAAATGTATATGTCGAACAAATTGATTAAAAAGTAATCGTTTTGTTCCAAGTAAATATCGTCCATCTGCCTTCTTAAGAAGCCTGTCTTGACGAATTGTGTATTCAAACTTCTTTTCAGGTAGAATAGAAAACAGCACCGGGAATTCTGCTATGAGAGCTATATAATAGTGAATTAATAAGATAATTTCAAGTTTGTAAACACTTTGTTTATGCAATCTAAAGAGGCCATACTTGCACCATCTGGGTGACTCCACGACTCGAGATTTCCTTTCCGCGCATCTTACGAATTTTAATGAGGGTGTCAAAGTAATGCCAAGCCGCGCGCTTTTCTGACATTGATTTGGAGTTTATTGGAAATTGTTTAAATTTCTTTCTGTTCTACCAAAGTTGATCGACGCCTTTGAGTCTTTTCAAAATAGTATTACCGCGGCTATTTTTCATGTTTGTTAATTTTACGCTGAGGCGCGGTTTCCCGTCGAGTTAACAGCCAGGAATCAACTCGACCAAGTTATGTACAGTAACAGGGACAAACCATTTGACATGACAAGGCGTGATATTTCGTCATGAAACTTGAATCATAGTTAATGATTTTTCTTTATCGAATCGGTCGTATTTAGGGTCAATCTATGACACATGCGATAATACAAGGTACACTGGCAAAACTGTAGTCAAATAGATCTTTAAAATGTGTTCACAGCTAAATGTGGCGAAATTTTCTTTCAGCTTTCCAAGAGGTTTTCGTAACTATCTAAGGAAATGAGCCTGTTTCCTGAACTACGAAACTCGCAAACGCTGTTTTAAAACGCTCAAACCTCGCTGAGTACGGTTTGAGAAAGTTCTAGGGTATTTTGAAGATTAATTTAGCTAATATTGAAGGATATGCAATCAGTCTTGTCTAAAAGATGATATGGATTTATTTCAGTGACGCCAGTTTTCTTTACCCAAAAAATGCAATGATAAAATATATCCGAGATAAAGCGTGTTTGTTTTGATGCCTGACAGTAGCTTGCGCATGCGACCGAGATTATCTTTCCTCAAGGTGTGATGAGAAGATTAATAACATGACTTTTTTGTTTTCTTTTGGTTTCGCCAAAAAGAACGAAAAAGAAAAAAAAAATTTAAAACCGAGCTCTTCAAAAATGTTTTATTTCAAAATACTACTGAGACTCGATCGAGGCCTTGACTTTCACGTGCCGTTTTTGAAAGCACAAATTTATCTCGATCTTAGTTGGTTATATTAGTATGTAAAACGAGTTAAATGAGCGAAGGCTGCAAAACAGGCCAAGTTTTATCTTTAAGATGTTGGCTGATATATTTTAGGTTTAAAGTTTCACAACAAAAAACTTGAATTCTAGTAAGACAAAGATCAGGAGTTATTTTAGACGATCTGATCCAAATCAGATGCTGGGCAGTTAACTATTGGTCCTTAACCGTGTTCTGCTTCTCCCTAATTCAAATTGAAGGTAATTTTTTTGAACAAGAAACCGTTTGACAAGGGAAGTAAAAAACTAGTTTCCAGCCTCTAATAAGATAAGAGACTTTGTCACTAATCTTGTGTACATTCATAACCGTTTTTTCATCTATTAGAATTAGACATAACATTTTGTACTCACGATTATTAGAAAATCTTTTCTACTGGATTTTGTTCCTTTCCTCAGGACAGACAAGACTGAAGTGAATTCTTTCTTTTCACTAGGGCGCCTTAAATTAGGTATTCATTCATCAAAATCCAATTAATTCAGTCGGCCGTTATTTACAATGTGAAATAACTAACTTGAAATGAAATGGTTTAGTGTGATTTAGATTTACTAAATTCATGCAAGTGTGTATGCGCGAAGCACGTGATCAGCTGGCAGTGCAGATGGGTGACAGAAGTGTTGCACTATTTGTCTTATTCAAACGGCCATCAGGCATTTAACGACAATTCACGGAAAACGTTTTACCTTTCAATCAAGTAATCTGGAACCATTTTCCTTTCTTTTGTGAGCGATGAAAGCGCTTTTTACGTGCTTTTAAATGAAGCAAGAACGTGCTACACTGCACAGTCACACTCGGAAGGCAAAGAGCCTCTTATCGACACAGGAAAGCCGGAAAGATCGGTCGAATAAAGATTACTTGTGGAACTAGGTTTTTAAGGTATTGTTTCATCTCTGGTGAAATCATTTTTTACTCAACATTCTCAGTTTTGTCTGATCACAGTAATTCACAATGAAAAACTGATAGCGGCAACTGTTTAGATTTTTGTTGAAATATGATGCGAAATCACTTTATTTTTCTGTTTAGATGGCTAATTAAAGCTTGTGGGGAGCTGTTCTGTTTTCAAGATCCTACCGACTCACGCAAGTCAAGCTTTTATTCGGAGCTGTTTGCTTATCTTTACAACCATTGTTTATAGAATTTCCTGCCATTTTAATTGAGTTTTCCTCTCGTTTTCTGTGTTTACATGGCCAATACTCGACCAGCCAGAATACCGAATCAACTTTTCATGGTCGGAAAACATCCAGAAAACTATTTTATAACTTGTTCAATTATCTTGCGCTGACTCAAGTTACTTTGTAATTTTGTACTAAGTTTTCTGTCGTCAGCCAATTGAAACTAGCTTGAATCTGAAAGACTTTTTCATTCTCTGGTACAACGATTAGGGAAACATAAATTTAATTTCTTTCTTGTCGCAGGCAGTGAAAAGTTTCGCTGATCTGTTTATCTGCATCCCAACCTACTTTTAAAATGAATTAGTTAAAAGTTTTTAACAAATTTGAACATCTTTCTTTCAATACAATATAGCATAATACGGGAAGTTTTATTCAATTAAGGTCTACTATTAAAAAAGAAGAAAAATAAATATTGGATGAGGAACCTTTCAAGTCAGTCATAATACAAGAACTGGTTTCAGCTCGCGCGATATCTGTTAAATATCTTCCTTTGTTTTAAAAAGTGGGAAAGACGTACTATAGTATGAGAAAAACAAAGAAGACAAGTTTCTACTAAAGATGTTTCAGATATATTGTCTTATGTGACTTGAACAGCGAAGCATTGTCCAAAGGTGAAGGAAAAACTGTACAAACTCATGCACCGATAATCTAGTGAACGTTAATTTGAGCAACCTGTTATAACATTACTGTCTGCACACTACTTTGAATTAAGACCGTTCAAACTTTCGGTCAACGATGCCTGAAATCGATAGTTTTACAGCCTAAAAGTTTTGTTGTAAGTTTTTAAGTAACACTGTCAATTTATTTCAGTTTTTTACAAATTTCTACCGCTTCCAATCTTGTAGTGTGTTAATAGATAACAAACGGACAAGAAATTGATTAGTTAAACTTTACAGTTAACTTTTTAACAAACGCCAGTCGCACGGCATAAATCCCTTTGGAAAATATACGAACATTTGCAGCTGCAAGTTGTGAAAAATGCAACAAAAAATGCGCGCCTTTCTGAGAACGGTCGTTATTTAATATTGATGTACCTCTGGGCTCCTTATAACTGAGCCAACTGTTAAGTTCGCTTCACCCCGCTGTGAAACGTTCATGGTAGCTATTAACAAAAAGGCATTGACAAAACCCCTTTGCCAAAATACCCACTCGGTATTCTAGCTTTTAGGCACATCGTCTGCATTTAGGATCTCTTTAGCACCAGTAAACACAAATTTGTTTATTTTGAGCATTGCCGATTCATTTGGCTCTGAACATTTCACATTAAGACTATACACTATTAAAAATAAAGTAAACCAAAAAGACAAAAAAAATGCAAGACAAACTGTTTCTTTTAATTTAAAACGAACGTGAAAGACTTAAGAGAACATTAGTTCTAGACCAAAAAAAAAAAAAAATTACGAAATCAGAAAATCAATGAGTTAAAATTTCTGTCGCAGCAAGGATATTATTTTTCAAAAAAGAGCATTCGTTGAGTTCACATGAAAAAACGATAAGATCATTTGTAAGATGAAAGAACTGGAGAAAGTTTGATTTTTCATCTGATATCTGATATTTGCCCCAATTTGAAGATTTTGTCAAACAATATACACAGCGTGAAGCGACTTCCGGCAGTGAAACTCTGTTAGCCAGGATTGAGTGCTTGTCCAATTCCGCGATATCGCTCCATCAGTCTTATCTTTATCTTGGTCCTTTCATTTTGAAATAAAATGTGGTTTAAAAGAAAGTAATATCACGAATTTCCTGTTTTTGTTTTAACTCTCCCCTTTTCCGCTGCTTGTTAGCTATTTGAGGATGGTTCTTAAATGTATATTCAGACGTCATTTCGCTCGAAGGAAAGTTTCTTCTATAGAGAAAAGAAAATGCCACTTTAGTTTTCTTGCCATTTTGTGCACAACGCTTGCCAAAATTAAAACGTGGGCACTTGTGTCAGTAGTTTGCATACAATCTTTACCTCAACAAAAATACAGCTGACTTAACCCCTCTTAATAGGACAGAAACTCAATAGGTTTTACTTTACAAAGTACGCTCGCAACTATAATTTGTTGCAATGCAAAGGTTTTCCTGTTCGATACTTCGTTCAAATTTACGCAGTTGTCAGTTTTAGTTTTTTTTATGTCCGCTTCACGTTTTCAGGCTCAAAATATATTCTTCTTCTATTTACGCGTGTTTAGCGCTCTTGAGTCGAGAAAATTTTTTGAAAATGTCAAAATTTTCCAAACACGTCGGTTTCTTAAAACACTCTTTCGAAAATATCTTAGAGATTCGACGTGTTTTACAAAACCTAAACGAAAACAAGCGCCATATAGGTAAAAGCTAAGAGTTTAGCAGGCTGCCGGTAAAACGTTAGATCAAGATCGATAATCTACCGATTTCAAAACCGCTAAATTTAATAACGCCTCTTATTCAGATTTTCTGTTTCAAAAATTAACTAAAACTTTATACAACAAGAATTTGTTTTGCTTGCGTTAAAAAATGTCCACAACGTTATTTTCATAAAACTTCAAGAATCTTGTTCTACCTTATAGAATATATTTCTAGCGTCAGTATTCGGAGAGAACTCGAATTTGCGATCTTAATCCACGAACATTCCATCAATAAAACTGTATAAATTAACCGTTTTGAGATCTTTCGGTAATTTAATTTTTCTATCTTTTCGATAACAACAGCTCTGGAAGAGGGATTCTTGTTTCAGGGTAAAATATGCCGATAAATGTGCAGATTTTCACTGATCTGTCTCCTGTGAAACCAAACTTGTCTCTGATTGAGACAAAACAACAACCGCACCCAGAACAGCATTTGACACAGCTGTTGAGATATTGAATATCGCGGATCAAAACTAACTGAAGTTTCGAAAGGGTGTTCTGTATTTATACAAAAACAGCAATTTTTTAAGTGGAAATCTGAAAGGAAATAAAATAATTATTTTTGCACTTACTCAAGTAAAAATCATGAAGCCTTCTATTCACACACTGTTGTGCCCATGAACCGATATGTCGCTTCGAAGTTTATGAGGCATTTCTTGTCAATGATAAATTTTTATTCGTTATACCAAACGAGATGTTTCAAGTAATGCTGATATGCAAGCTTCAAAGAAAGTGACCACAAAGATGGACAATGAATGAAACTTGACCAGGATAACGATAATAGACGCTTCAGCAGCCGTGATAAACTGTAAATCTTAGGCGAAAATCAACTAGTTGGGCTAAACGTTATGCAAACCATACGCTTATCAAGAATTGTGTCCGAGGCCTCTTCAAATACAGCAACTTAAGATAAAACGCGCACCACAAAAATACGAAAGAGTGACAAGAAATTTATTTCATGTTAGAGGTAAAAAGCTTTATAGTGGTTGTTGCATGTCTTATTCAGTTAACGGTGATTTGCGAGTTCATGCCTTGAATATTTTTTGATCTAATCTTTGAAATGGCAAGATTGAAAACAAGTCGTTGATATGATTAAGAAAACCTGCTGTAATTGTAATTTCGCAACAGAAATTTGCTTTAAGTTACAGTTTATTTTTGTTTGATAGGCGGGCCGTATAGTCACTTCCGAGATTTCACATTGCCAATTGAAAGCTTGGTATGAGATACTTGGTGAAGGGAAAAGTCAAGTGATATCGCGCGCTATAAATACACGCAGGGTGATGCTATTGCTCCGATCTACAGACAACACATGTTATTTTCCTAGTCTTGAAACGCCGCTACATTCCTTCAACAAACCTAATAAACTTCTTTAGTCTTATAGTAAAGGATCTTTGCGTGCGGAAACGCGAAAGCTTCGAAGACGTTTTTCCCATAGAGAAAATGAATTGTTCCGAAAGTTGCTTCAATGGTATCGCATGTAGGTGACACAGGGGTAAAAACTAGCGACTCGAATAAAAACATACGTAACCACACTTTTTCATAGTATGTGTATATTTTAAAAGCAATAAGTAAGAGTAATGAATTTAAAGGCTGCTCCAGTAAAAGCAGTTTTACGCTCGATGCTTCTAGCTTGAACTTTGTGTCCGTTGGGGATCAAATTGCTCATATCAGATTGAAATCGACATAAGTCCCGTTTATCTCCCTTCGTGTGTATACATTTCGCCTATGTTGATACCAAGATTCTGATGTTGTAGAGATCTTTATGTACTAACTTACAAATCACTTATAACACATAAGGTATTAGCGCTCTAAAGTGGGCGACTAAACAGCAGTAGCACCGTAATGTCCTGCCAAGGCTAAACCAAAGCAATCCCCTCACTTCTCTTTTGTTGTTGTTCTCCCTTTTGTCTGACTTTCGTAAAGTGTTTCACCAGTTTCAGTGAGAGAACTCTCCCCACTCACAAATTCGTTTGAAAACTAAACTTAGTTATCGCACAAACATCAGTATCGATTTCCTCAGAGTCTTGTAAAATATACGCGGAGAGATCTTATTCTGTTTTAGGCTGCAAAACCTTCTTACCTTTCTTTCGTGCTGGAGATACTACCAGGAAGCTTCGCGTGTCAAAATCTTCTCCACATAGTCTGGTCCTTCTCCGTTTCGTCGATTTTATTTTCGTCTCTCTGCGCAGGTCTTCGAATTTGGCAAGTGCGCATACAAACGAGATAGCGATCAGCCGTCTTTGTAAACTTCGCCATGTGCTCGTAAGCACAATCGTTAACCATATAACCAGTCGATAAAGTCTCGTGACTTGATTTTATTTTCATTACCTGTGCAGCATAAAGACTTGCAACTGATCAGATATATGGTCAACAATGATTTGCAAACAAGATCAAGTTTAGATTCAGATAAATCGATTGCTTGATTTATTCTTGATTTTAACAGCCTTTATCGTAGATATGTGCAAACTCTTCTTTATACTACCTTAAATTTTGCTTGATCGACTTCATCCGAAGTGTTGTCATGGTTTCTTAAAACGCAACTTCCATTCGATCGCGATATAGTGATAAAGGCCAAACTTTATAAAAGGGAGAAATCCTAGCGCACTTTGTAGTTTTATCATAAGAACATTTAACTGTTAATTATCTATAGCCTTAATTTAGAGGCTTGAGATGAATCCAGTGATGAATTTTGTCAAAGCTGCCTTCCACATCTCCAAAATACACAAGCTGCAGTAGCTGCGTGCGAGGTTAACCTCTGAGACTTTAGTGTTTATGGTTTTTACATGTCGACAATATGTTCTGGAAGAAAAGGTTTCACTAAGGCTGGGGAAAGCCAAGCAAGGCTTATTTTGCTTTCCAAACGTCACAACCTCTTGAGTTTGAGGACTGCTTTGTCGCATGGCGGTGCTTGGATATAATGGACAGACACCATCACAAAGGCACTTGACAATGACAGAAAGAAAAGAAAATAAAGCTATTTCTTCAAGTTTCTCAACTTGGATTTCTATGAGAACTTTTGAGCCAAAATAAGGCAGAGACAGTCATCATTTAACATCCGAGCCTGGAGCAAGTTTGTCATCAATAAATACCGGTAAGAACATGAAATGGAAGCCATTAAAACTCTAAAATAAAATTGAGATACTTTCCACAGGGGAGCGGTTTTTTTTTGTAAACGTGCGTAATTAGGTTGCTCAAAAATATTTTACAAATGCGATTTTTGTTAGTATAAAAAAGTTTTTCTAAATTTCATAATTGTATGCTAACCGTGTAAATGGCACAAAATATAAATAGCCTAAGATTTTCACTATGCGTAGTATTTGTGTAAGAACTCAAAACAGTGTTGATCAATGAAATCCTGAAGTTGGTCACTTTCTTGACCCACTGCTTCGGTCAAATTATCAGCAATAATTTCAGTGAATTTGGTTTTGGTTAACTGTTGGTTGTATTCACTGGGGTCAAGTACACAAAGTGCAGCTGCATGTTTGTTGACTATAACATTTTTGGCCAGTCATCTCATAAAAAAATTTTAAGTTTACAATAATAAAACATACGGAGCTCACTTCTTTTCTCAACATAGCTTGCATCTTTCTAGACTGATGTTTTTTAATCAAGAATCGTTTGAAACGATAGATAACTGTATGCTATACCACGAATGAATTGCTGACTGAATTTTGCACAATTTATAAAGCTAAGTGATTCGTTCCAACTTGGCATGAAACTCGAAGGTCGCTTCGTGTTCGTGGCTGTTTGAAGCAGCTGAACTGTCCAAAAGTGATTACATACGTACAATCCTTTTTTTATAAGAACTCTTATTTTTGGGTTGAGGTTGAACATTTTTAAGTATTTTAATGATTGAAGTCTCAAAGTGTTCCTAAAATCAACTGTAAGTATAGGGTGTGTAGTTGTTAGTTTTCATTCGTACAACCCAACCGGAAACAATCGTTGAATTGGCCATGGTTGCTACGATGGCCGGCAAAAAGAATATAGGTTTATAAAACAAATGTGTACACCACTCAAAGGTGGCGTTGAACTGATGAACATTAGTTAAAAAGAATTTCCATAATCTTGTGCACCTTTCCTCAACCCCAATACTCTATTAGAATATTCCTAAGTTGTGAGCATTTTTCAGCCTAATGTTAAAGAGGGCTCTCATATATATAAAAAAAGTGTATTTCGGCACAGAACAACGAACACTTTTTCAGTTTATATATGACAAGAAGACGAACGTCTTTCGACTCGAAATTAAAATTTGCTGTTGGAACGGCGGGAAAAGAAATAGTTGAAAATGTTCTTTATCTAAACTAAAGCTTTCTGCTACAAAAGAAACACAACTTCAACGGGTAAAAATGTTTTTGCGCTACTTTTCACAAATTAATTGAGTTTTATCGGCGTGCATATTTTGTTTCTTTTTTTTTATCTTGCGTCAAACTTCAAAACCAGTTTTTGTGTCGCTAAACAGTGCTTGAAAATAGAGTGAAAACAAATTTAGCTCATATGAATAGAAAAAAAAACAAAAGAAAGAAAGCAAGATGAAATGAAATTAAGAAGGAGGAAAGTAAGAGAGGCAAAAGAAAAAGTGGCCTTGATAGCCGTTCTGAATGGCCTCTTGTGTCGTGCTTAAAATTTTCACTCTCGCCATGGATTCAACCTGGCATTCAACAGAATCGTACATTTCTTATGCTAACTAGCAGGTTACTTTACTCTGTTTACTTCATCATTAATGTTTGATGTGTTGAAAACCTCAATAACAAAAGAAAAATTCTTAAAAACTCTATGTTTTCAAACCAAGGAAAGAAAACCGCCGGTTTGACTGAACTGATGCACGCCACAAAACAAAATCGAAACTACATCAGATGGACCTTCGTTCGAGCTTATGTTTCACTGGATTACATTCAGAGACAGCCACAGCTCTCAATGAAATTAAAATTGACTCTTGTGTCTAGATTTTCGGTCAGGTTTTTCCTCTCATGCGTTAATTTTGCTTGACCAGTGAGCGATGTTTATCGTGTTCCCAGGCTCCCCAAAGTCTTACCTCTCAGTGTATTCATGCACTTAAACGCCACAGTTCAACCCTGTGCCGCCTGACTGAACTGATAGCGAAATGTATAATAACTGGTACTAAGTTTTCGTTAGTTGAAACGCTTTCATTTTAATGCCAAAAATTTTCACCAAACTGGAACTAAAATTGAAATTTGTATCTACATTGAAAATAAAAAGACGCGTTTGAAGAATATAAATTTCAGTCGAATCTTCATCAGCTTATCGCTAGATTCTAATCAAAATGTTTGATCTTTGAACGTCAGAAGAATAGTTTTGATGTAGGCTCTGTACTTACGTAGTCCACAACGCGTTATCTCGGGATCTTAGCGGTATATGCGTAAGTAAAGCCCCCATGGCATTTTCCCATGAGAGGGAAAATAGAAAATAACGAAAAGAGTTTTACCGACACAAGTTAGATTTATTTTGCGCATACTTAGGCGCCGATTTGGTTGAAATCATATTTGAGGAATGTTATGATCTTCAGTCTGTAAGAGTTCTGTCAGCCTCTTTCTATACATATGATATTTCAAAGAGATAATTTAAACGGTTTATTTCTTTTGGTTACATCATTTTGCGACTTCCTTACAAGCGTATTCCATCAGAGTTACTAGTTCCAAGAGAAAAGAAACTTTTTAATAGAAATTCGCCGTAGCAACGGCGTTGCTCGCAATTGACGAAGTCTACTGGAAAAGTAGGGTAAAACTGTAACGGCAAATCTATTTCCAATCGACACAAATCGTGGGTTGGGAGATATATGTAAAAGCCTTATGCCTTCCATTAGTTTTTCTTGATGTGTTGATCGAACTATTAGTTACAATCAACAAGCTCGTGCAACATTTGGCAGCAGTTTCAACTAAAGAAGATTTGTTATAGATGTGCCTAATTAAAGAGAAATAGTCATTTAATACACTGATTTGACTGGAATAAAAAGCCATGCAGGACCTCTGTGATTTTAAGTCTTTTTGTTCTGGCCCGTGCACAGTCATTTCCCTGTGTGTATTGTTCCGATTTGGCCTCTTTCAGTGTATCTATCTGTCTGTCTGTCCTGTTGGTTTTCCTGAATTTCTTTCTCTATTTTTTTATACTAGTATGTCAAAGAATAGCTACATTCACACTTCTTTCCTGGTCAGCAAGCACACAAAGATATCAGAGTCTCACAATGTAGTTTCCAAACTCTAACCGTTCCGTTATGGAATCATTCGTTAATCAAATTAATAATATCTTAGCTTAAAAAGATGAACCTTTTTTGTGGTGACATATGAATTCAATTTTGCAATAGAGCAGTGATAAAATCTTAATGATTTTTTCTTAATCGTTGTTGGTTTTGTTTTTTGTTATTTAATGCGGAGTTTGGAAGTAAAGGGAAGCCAAAAAGGCCAGCAAAGGAAGAAAGAACATTTGTTCACCTTTTTAGGTCAAGAACAATTTGACAAAATATTATTATTAATAACGTGTTATCGTGTCGAAGCATCTAATCTCGTTCTGTCGAGTCACTCTAATATGCACACGCCACATAGATTCCCATTAAAAAGCCGTTTCGAACGATTGATTAAAGTTTGTTTTACTGAATATGATTCCAAAGATCGTGACTAAAATAAAATAAAGCTTTGTTCAAAAGGTGCCAAAAATACCCGCCTCCTAAAAAGCTGTGTCGTTTTACTTGCACCTTTTGATTGTGTTCGTTTTGTTCTTTATTTGGTGCAAGATTTCATAATGTCACCGATACACGTGCCTCATTCTTTATACATCCCTGCATAAGTCAACCGCTCTATACTCAGCCTACATTAATATCAATCTCTATAATTAAGAAAATGTTTTTTGCTCTTAGTCTCCATGTTTTCAAAATCCAATTACACACACAGCTATCGGAAAACTGTTTGAGTGCAAACAAAACTTAGAAAGGTGGACTAAGATTTCGGAGACGATTTCAAAGATAATATCGATCAGTGGGATCTGCAGATTTCCTATGGACGGAAGCTTTCCAAAAAGGAGGATATATTAAAGCAGTGATCGATCAACAAAAATTCGAACCCGAAAGATTTCGCACTGTGATAAGTAAATGTGCTTTTCGCGCAGCTCGTTTTCTTTGTTTTCGTCGCGAGCCTTTTGTTTGTCAGTTTACAAATCCAGCTGCTTTTCGCTTCACTCTTTTCTAATAAAAGAACAAAATGAAAAGAAATTAAATTTTACAAAAGTCGTAAACAGGCAATTGTTATTGAAATGTTGTCTAACACGCTTGTAATTATGAAATAAAGCGTTTTCTGTTGGAACGCTATCAATTAAATTATTTAACTCTTGAACTTTTCGAAGTAGTCTGTGCGCAATTACGTCAGCGTACACCTGCCATTTACTTGATCAAACTTTGTTTGAAACTAGACATTATCCTAAAGATAATAACTTTGAGATTAATACTCTGCTATATCTGCAATTTTAAAACGGTTGCAGTAATTCGACAGCATTTGTCAACTTTGCTGATTGAAAATTTAAGTTTTCAACAAATTTTTTTAACAAAATAGACCGCAAACGTGTTTGTGAATTCGTTTTTTTAAACCTTTTTGTTCAGTTTTATATCGACAAAGTAAAATTGAAATTTGCACTTAAGGTCTGCACAGTGTTTGCTTTCAAAACTTGTTTTTCAACCTTGCGGTCAGTTGGTTTTACATGACACTTTTGTTTCTCGTTTTCGGTGAAACTTTTTCAATTGTTCACTGATATGACATCCAAGATCTGTCGTAGAAAGAAATACCGTTTCAATTGTAGCTAAGCTGTAAATCATTGCAAATCATTAATTTTTTCTTAATTATTAAAAAGAAAAGAAAATGCTAGTTTTCTCTTTTTTTGTCGACTCCGCAAAACGTCGTTAGATTTACTTAGTAACTATGCATGGAAGAAGCCGGATAGAAAGTACTTTAGAGTTTAGTTCTACCATCTACTGTAGATTATACAACTAACTTGCTTTGTTTTTATTTGCGTTTGTGACTCATACACTTTACGAGGCAAATGATCTTTTAGGATATGTTATAGTTAAATCTATCTCCTACATTTTGTCGGCATAGTTTTGTGCAATTAGTCCGTTTTTCTCAAATCCATGGCTGAACTGCTGTAGCTTGGGAACTTTGTCCTCTTTCCCCGTTCGATTACTAACGATTCTTGCACGCATATAAATAGGAGAGTCGCCAATGTATTAAAACGTAAGACGATTGATATAGTAATGAAAAGTGACCAAATCTTTATTGGAACAGCTAAACGTACACAAGAAAATCATTTGAGCTACAATGAACTTTGCTTGGCTGAATTTGAGTTGTCTTGCTTAACTTCAAGAGCAAAGACGGTAATTCTGTTTGGATGGCTCTGAAGACTTCATATAGTACACACAGAAACCTAGCTAGCATGTTTCAAACACTTTTCTTTGTATAAGGTTCAATTTTACTAAAAATCGTCTTCGGTCACTTGATTACGAAGCAGCCCATAATCGTGCTCTACACATACACATACACATACACAACTGCAGTAACAATTATAGTTTATCGATAAACGGAAGGCCTTTGAAATGATAACATAAATGTCGCAGTTGAGATTATCTGAAATGTTTTGTGGTCTTTTGAATTTCATAGTTCGTGCACCTAGTTGGTCCGTTTATTTTTTCTAAAAGTTAGGAAACACATCGCAGCGAAACGCAAAGCGCTTTTTGCCAAGCTTTCTTCTTCAACACTAGTTCAGTGCACCCTCTTGTAAAGATATCTCCTCGTTTTGAGTTGATAAAATCACTATCAAGGTGTTCCTGCGAACTCGAATCTACCCTGCTATACCTTTTCTATTTCTGGAACTACCTATCATTCAATACTACCTAATCTATTCCTTTAGTCCTATACACTTCCCTACCTATCTGTACTTTAATCAAATTTATAACAAAGATATTCACAGATAGTACATTTCCACAGACATTAGTGATACAGGAAACTAAGAGGGCTGAGCGCTTGCTCAGATTCATTGAGCTTTTATGAAATTGTCTCCTTTTTCACTGCAATGGGACTGATCCTTTAATTGATGAAGGGAAACGCATTTGCTTGGTCTCCAGTTGTTTACGGAAACAAGTGTTCCTCAAGCACGTAACACGCGCGGTGAGTTGCTTCAGGTTACAGTGGGATAGCCGACACGTAGCGCACATTATTGGACGTTAGCCCTTACACATCACACCTGAGACACTGCCCAAGACACGCCTGCCTCAGACACGCCTGCCTCAAACCCGCCTCAGCATAATGGTGCAAGCATGCTTAGAGAAACTTTCTTCGATATGATCGCTAAGAAGAAACAAACTTAACACATTATGACACACGGTTTAAGTGGGCGTTCATCGATGATTCGTTCGATGAGTATATATGGTAGTATCAAATAACAGCAATTGTTGATGTTTATTACCTGTGACCGTATCTTAAGAAAACACCAAACAAAAGCGTGAGACTTTCTATATGTTCTATAAAAACTCAGTTGAACTCGAAGCAATATTGTTTGTAGAAGGTGGTTTGTATCCTCTGGCTGTATCCTTGTTTAGAGTTGGCGTTAATTTGTTTGGCGTGAGTGAAGTTTCATTTACTTGATCACGCGCGAATCCTGCAATCACAAAACAAGATTGATAGCTTAAACTGGGGTGACACTGATAACCCTATAGTTGCCTTTCGCAAAAGCTTTTAAGCTAGAATATTCGACCGCCCTGGTCGGCTTAGGTCATTTCAAAGGCCGATTTTGGACGTTTAACCCTGCAATCGTGCTTGTTAATGTCACTGCTATCTTCCTTCCAAATGATGAACTGTTTTAACTCATGGTAATCCTGAAAAATTCGACGACGGTTCGTAAGAGGATTTGAGAAGTACGTAATACGTGTCTTAACCGGCCCCACTAAGTCGCCGCATTGTGTTAACTATAGGGCCCTTTTCTCCCATATATGGAGTGAAGACGAATCGGTCTCTCCTCAGGCTTTGACCTATAGCCTGCAGCCGATTACAACACTTGTCAGTTCTAAAAACCGACTGAGGCACGTGCCGCATAAATCTTGTAATTCAATAAACACTGAGAAAAAAAAAACAAGAGTGGGCGACGAAGGGAAAAATAAGCTGTAATCTTACCAACGTCATAAGTGTCATATTTTCGAGTTCGTGACTAGAGAACTAAATCTTAACTAGAATTTGTAAAGTGCTTGCAAATGAAATTAACGGATCAGAATAAAATAAACGTCTTAGAGGTAAAACCTGATAACTAAATTTACAAAAGTATTTTAAAATTAATCCTCTCTTGACCGCAACAGTTGCCTTTTGGAAATAGTAAAGAATTGTCTCCTTTTGTTAGTCGAAGTACTGCGAAATTTCTCTAAACGAGATATCAAAATACTTATAGAATGACTGCAATGAATGAAAAGTCTTTTGTCTTATTGTAGATAGCTTTGATTAATACCACTTGTGGGTGGCATTAGACATTGCTAGACCGGCCAACAATGGACGCCCACTAGCATTCGAGAATCGATCAGCTCGTGCGAGGGTCACCAATCCAGGCGCCACGCGGCTACATTGCAATGATGCCGTTCACCCCGCATGTGGGGACAAACAAACAGACGCGTGGCGCCTCTTCATCTGAGTGACAGGATTCAAACCTTTGTGAATTAAGTCCCCGCAGTTTGCGTACAAGAGACATTTGGACTTACTGATAAATCCTGCTTATTTACTTAATGCATACTTTGATAAGTAATGCAAGGCATTTTTTGGAATTTGTTCCAGTTCTACAGGTCGTTGTTCATTTTTTTACTGCTTGAACAACTCTTATTGGAACTGTTTCCTCCTCGCTGGTCATCTGTAAATTTAAAATCTGAGTAAAATTTTAAGTTTGCCCTCTAAAACCCTCGCAGAAAAAGTACAGACACAAATCCAACAAAAAAAAAAAGAGATTCGGTGTCAAGGCAAAACATGTCAGTAGCCCGTGAGTGAAACTATGCATGCAGTTGTGAGACAGCTTCAATGCCGCCTACAATCTTTTTCAAGCAAGGAAGGTCTATCGTTTGACTGATCAAAAGATCGACTTTCTTAAACAAGACTTGAAAACTTGTTTGTAAAAACTTCGTTGTTATGGACAATCAAAAGAAAAATAAAACATAACGTGGCATCATTGAGCCTAAATGATGAATTTATTATGTACACGTCTGTGTACAGAAAACATTAAAGGACCAAAGCTATAAGCCATAAGACGTAAAGACAATCTTAAGTAATCTATAGATAAAAAGCGGTCAAGCAATCTTTTGAAAAAAGTATAAAAACACGCACATCAAAATCACTTACGACAGCAAGCACGGACATATCGTAAGGGCCACGTTGTACATATTATATTCTATAAAGCTAGTGAGAAACGCCTCTTCAAAGTTGACATGTTTCGCACTTAATGATGTTCAGCCTGTGATTACAAACACTTTATATTTTGACTTTTTGTAAACTTAATTCTGTATAGTTGGGTCCAAGTGAAAGCTTGTTCTTATCCTTGAATACGAGGTACTGTTTCGAAGCATAGATTGACCTTTAGTCAAGTGCTAGGCTATATGCACGCAGGAGATAACACAACAAATTTCTCATCTGAGTCGCTTGTGGTCATCAGAAACGCTGGAGCTTTTTGCAAAGAGGTGTGTTAACTGCACCTTTCATTTAAGATTCATTCACAAATAAACATTTCTGAACAAAAACCATAAAAAACTCAGCAGAAACGATATAATATTTTATACGCGTGGAAATATTCTAACAATGCGATAATGACAACTTCCCAGGTATATATCCATTGCACTGTATAGTTGGTTACAATGACCAACTCCCAGGTATATATGCACTGCACTCTATAGCTCGTGATAATGACCACCTCCCAGGTATACTTGCATTGCACTGTATAGCTTGTGGTAGTGACCACACCTCCAAGGTACACGTGCAATGCACTGTATAGCTTGTGATAATGACCACCTCCCAGGTATACTTGCATTGCATCGTATAGCTTGTGATAATGACCACCTCCAAGGTACACGTGCAATGCACTGTATAGCTTTTGGTAATGACCACCTCCCAGGTATACTTGCATTGCACTGTATAGCTTGTGATAGTGACCACCTCCAAGGTACACGTGCAATGCACTGTATAGCTTGTGGTAATGACCAACTCCCAGGTATACTTGCATTGCACTGTATAGCTTGTGGTAGTGACCACCTCCAAGGTACACATGCAATGCACTGTATAGCTTATGGTAATGAACACCTCCCAGTCATACATGCATTGCATTGTATAGCTTGTGATAATGACCACCTCCCAGTCATACATGCATTGTACTGTATAGCTTGTGGTAATGAACACCTCCCAGGTATACATGCATTGCACTGAAAAGCTTGTGGTAATGAACACCTCCCAGTCATACTTGCATTGCACTGTATAGCTTGTGGTAATGACCAACTCCCAGGTATACATGCAATGCACTGTATAGCTTGTGGTAATGAACACCTCCCAGGTATGCATGCATTGCACTGTATAGCTTATGGTAATGAACACCTCCCAGGTATACATGCATTGCATTGTATAGCTTGTGGTAGTGACCACCTCCAAGGTACACGTGCAATGCACTGTATAGCTTGTGGTAGTGACCACCTCCCTGGTATACTTGCAATGCACTGTAAAGCTTGTGGTAATGACCACCTCCCTGGTATACTTGCATTGCACTGTATAGCTTGTGGTAGTGACCACCTCCAAGGTACACATGCAATGCACTGTATAGCTCATGGTAATGAACACCTCCCAGTCATACATGCATTGCATTGTATAGCTTGTGGTAATGACCAACTCCCAGGTATACATGCAATGCACTGTATAGCTTGTGGTAATGAACACCTCCCAGGTATGCATGCATTGCACTGTATAGCTTATGGTAATGAACACCTCCCAGGTATACATGCATTGCATTGTATAGCTTGTGGTAGTGACCACCTCCAAGGTACACGTGCAATGCACTGTATAGCTTGTGGTAGTGACCACCTCCCTGGTATACTTGCAATGCACTGTAAAGCTTGTGGTAATGACCACCTCCCTGGTATACTTGCATTGCACTGTATAGCTTGTGGTAGTGACCACCTCCAAGGTACACATGCAATGCACTGTATAGCTCATGGTAATGAACACCTCCCAGTCATACATGCATTGCATTGTATAGCTTGTGGTAATGACCACCTCCCAGGTATACTTGCATTGCACTGTATAGCTTGTGGTAATGAACACCTCCCAGGTATATATGCAGTGCACTGTATAGCTTGTGGTAATGAACACCTCCCAGGTATACATGCAATGCACTGTATAGCTTGTGGTAATGAACACCTCCCAGGTATACATGCAATGCACTGTATAGTTTGTGGTAATGAGCACCTCCCAGGTATGTATGCGATCATTGTATAAGTTGTGATAATGACCACCTCCATGGTATATATGCATGTGATATATGCATATGCATTGACTACCTCGCAGGTATACATGCATTGCACTGTATAGCTTGGGGTCATGACCACCTCCCAGGTATATATGCGTTGCACTGTATAGCTTCAATAATGACCACCTCCCAGGTATATATGCGTTGCATTGTATAGCTGGTGGTAATGATCACCTCCCAGGTATACACGCATTGCACTGTATAGCTTGTAATTATGACCACCTCCAAGGTATACATACATTACTGTAAGCTTGTGATAATGACCATCTCCAAAAACCAAAAGAAACAAACACCCATCCTGAGTTGCAGTTTGTGTTCGGTACCTGTACTTGACCTGATTTGCAGTTTGGGTTTTTATACCTACAACTTATGTTTTTGCAGGTTTGGTACCTGCACGTAGCCTGAGTTGCAGTTTGTCTTCGGTACCTGTACTTAACCTGTTTTGCAGTTTGGGTTTTTGCACCTGCACATAATGTTTTGCAGTTTGGGTTTGGTACCTGCATCTAATGTTTTTGCATTTTGACTTTGGTACTTGTACCTAACCGAATTTCCAGTTTTTCATGGGTAAAAGCATTTCGGTAACAGCATTTTGATTTTGGTACCAGCACCTGACCTGAGTTTTTCATAGGTACCAGAATCTAACTTGGTTGCAGTTTTGGTTTTGTACCTGCAACTAATGATTTTGCATTTTTATCTTAGTTTTTGCATCTGACCTAATTTCCAGTTTGGCTTTTGTACCTTCACCTTACGTGAATCCATTTTTTGTACCTGCACCTAACCCGATTTGCAGTTTCGGTTTGGTACCTGCAACTAATATTTTTGTATTTTGATTTTGGTACCTGCACCTGACCGTATTTTCAGTTTGGCATTGGTACCTGCATCTAACGTGATTGCAGTTTTGGTTTTGTACCTGCACCTAATTTTTTTGCAGTATGGGATTGGTACCTGCACCTGCCCTAATATCCCGTTTAGCATTGGTATCTGCGTCGTGATTGCAAGTTTGGTTTTGTACTTGCAACTTATGTTTTGGCAGTTTCGGTTTGGTACATGCACCTAATATTTTTGGATTTTGGCTTTGGTAACCTGACCTAATTTCCAGTTTGGCATTGGTACCTGCATCTAACGTGATTGCAGTTTTGGTTTTACACCTGCAACTAATGCTTTGCAGTTTTGGTTTTATACCCGCAACTAACATTTTTGTAGTTTGCGCTTGTTACCTGCTCCTGGCACGATTGCAGTTTTGGTCTGGTACCTGCACCTTGCCTGACAACAAATTGGGCTTGGTACCTGCACCTAGCACGATTGCAATTTGGGCTTGGTACCTGCACCTTGCATGATTGCAGTTTGGGTTTGGTACCTGTACCCAGCTAGACTACAGTTTGGGTATGGTTCCTGCATCTAGCACGATTGCAGTTTGGGCTTTGTTCCAGCATCTAGCAAGGTTGCAGTTTGGGCTTGGTACCTGCACCTAGACTGACGACAGTTTTTGGTTTGGTACCTGCACCTAACCTGATTACATATTGGGTTTGGTTGCTGCACATAGTACGATTGCAGTTTTGGTTTGATATCTGCACTTATTGTGATTCAGTTCGGATTTAGTATCTGCGTTTTAACTGATAACAGTTTTGGCCTGGCACCTGAACCTAGCCCTAATTGCAGTTTGAGTTAGGCAAAGTGTGCTGTGCACCTATTCTGATTCCAGTTTGGGTTTGGTTTGTGCAGTGCGTCTTGTTGTTCGCTGCTCCTCTTGACAACTCGAGCGGAGAAGTCTTCGTTAATATAAATTCCCAATCCTTCAACTTTCTACTGGATTTAAGGATAGTTTCCTTGTCCTTAAAATTCAGTAATTTAGCAAATATTTGCTTCGGCGCGCTTTCCATTCTTGGATGATCCTGTGCGGTGAACTTTTTCGATGATTATATTGTCGCCGCCAAGCTCGAGGCTTACTTTGAGAAGGATTTTTACTTTGCTTTCAGTTACCTCCCAGGACTCATTACGAACTTCTTTGATGCCAGATATACGTATGTTGTTTCGCCTGCTTTGACTTTCTAGAGAATCCAATTTGTCTTCAAAATCGGAGAACTGCTTAGTTATGTTATCCAGCCGGGGTTGAAAGGAGTCGATTAAATGGTTGTGGTTTTTGAGGTCGTCGAACTCCTTCTGTGTGAATTCAAGACTTCGCTTTAACTCGCCGATCTCAGAAGAAAAGGTGTCTAAACGCATATTGAAGTCGGTCATGAGTGACTTTACAAGGCTTGTGAAGTTATTCTCATGTGTCTTCAAGAGCTCCTGAACAGCTTGTAAACTTAGTTTCGTAGAGCTCGATTTTGTTGTTAGCCATTGGCTAATTTCGGAGTGTTGCACTAACGCTGCAACTACGCAAAACTGTTTAAAAATTAGGGCGTGGAGATGTTGAGAAAGCTTATGAAAATGGTTAGATTGCCAAAAGGATAATATAGATAACTTTGTTTTGAGGGTTTAGTAAATGTAAGATATTGAGAAATGATAAAGGTGAAGCAAAGCTGTGAGAGTAATAGTAAGGGAATTGTTTGAAGAGTGAAAAAGGGAAGAAATAAGTTAATACTAAGCGTTTTGTTAAGGTTGAGGTAAACTAACGTTAGGGAACTGATAATGATTTGGTAAAGGGGTAGGGGTAAAGTAAGTCTAAGGGTTGTGACAAGGGTGAAGTAGGCGTTAGGTTAGGGAAATGTTTAGGCTAAGGTAACGGTATAGG
Organism: Hydrozoanthus tunicans; assembly: GCA_026413305.1. Classification (NCBI taxonomy): domain Eukaryota; kingdom Metazoa; phylum Cnidaria; class Anthozoa; order Zoantharia; family Hydrozoanthidae; genus Hydrozoanthus; species Hydrozoanthus tunicans. Next base: position 48,312 of record JAOBAT010054546.1, read on the forward strand.
ACTAAGGCTTAAGAATAGTTTGGCGTCGCTCCCTGACGCGTTTAGCTGCATATATACACGCTTTTATATATAACCTCCCAAGAGTGTAGATCTTTGCCAGAGTTAATTAATAGATAAACAATAAACTGGCTAAAACACAAATGTTCCTTTGCCAAATTTTTGGCTTTATGAGCATCAAATCGTCTTAAATTGTTCTGATTCGTGTTTATGGTTTAAATGGAATAAAAAGTAAGCCTCAGGAATTGCAATACATCACTGACATGCATTTAAAAGCAATTGGTATATAATTAATTCGGGGGCAGTACACACGTATAGCGAATAATTCTGAGGCAAAGAGAAAAGTTATAAGCCATTTCTGTATGTATTGCTTATTTAAAGATCAAAGCATGTTAAAAATTTTAAAAAAAATTCAATTTTGCTTGGCCAATCTCTGCCTCGTTCTTGTTAAGTTGTTGTAATAAAAAGCGTGTATGGTTAGATAGGGGCCCATTACCCTTGCCAATATCTTTATTAATCAAAGACAATCTTGTATATGTATGTGGAGGGTATGAATGAACTACTTGTCTTGTTCTCTCAGTGTACTTGTTTCAGTCCAACATAGTCCAGATCATTGCTAATTACTTTAAGTTTTCGTCATCCCAGAATTTAACTCATTTTAAAGCAAATGCTATGTTTTGGCTATTTTTCAATGTAGTCATGCAATTATAACTCTTCATCGGGATCTGTTGCTAAAAAAAGTTTTTTTTACGTTCTGAATAAGTATTTTTCTCGTTGTCCGGTAAGCTTTCTACAATTGAATCATTCGAATAAACACCTGCTGGTTTAACACACAAGCTCTCGGTTTAAAAAAGAAAATCATGGAATTGGTTATGTGTAAGTCGGTAAATACTTGCAGGAAGGAAATGTTATTGAATCTTCTGTCTATTCGCATTTGACCACAAACATAAGGGACTACGTTAGAAACGCTTGTTCATTGCAGTTGTTTTCGCGATTTTCAATTAATTTTTCGGAAGCATCAAGTTTTGAACGTTGTATTGAGTTTGTAGAAAAATATACAATTAACGTGTGCGCGCACTTTTGCAACTGCTTTAGTAAAACAAACATACGAGTAAACAGCAAAATAATTATCACTGTCTTTAATCTTATTTGTTTTCCAAAACGCAGCTGAGTCTATTGCAAGATGTCCAGCGCTGAAGAGAACGAAACGTGCTCATTAATGAACAAAGGGAAGGTTAAAGATATCACAACAACAAAATCCATAAAAAAAAATCTTGTGAAACTTCAGTGCATGCAGTTACACACAGTTTTTGCCAAATCCAATTTTGGTATTTCAAAATCTTACCGCCAAACATTCAAAAATAAAAACGAAAACATATCCCACCTTTACAGCTTTACTTTTGCACGACAAGCATTGATTTTGATGAAAGAATATTCACCGAAAATAAAATACTGAAAACGAAGTCTGACAGCGCTCAAAAATTCAGTGAAACAAATTAAAGTCAAATTTAAAAATGTTTTACCAAACAAACTGCACAGCAGGCCAGCCGCAAATGTAGCGTCGTGTGTTAGTTTATGCAAGAAAAGAAACTGTCAGTTTGATTCCATTTAACATTTTCAATGGATTTGAGAGTTATTTTTAAAAAACAAAAACGTCAAGTAAATTGATCTTGAATTATCGAACTTTTTGGGTTTTTTTTCTATCTAATGTGGTAAGATCGTGTCAGTAACTAAAGATCCAGAACGAGCCCTTTGTCAGTTCTTAAAGGTAAGTCAAATCTTTTTCTTTCAGACAATAACATTGACAAGTCTTGAAAGGAAGTATGGTTGTTGTATTCACATTTCAAGATTAATTTCAGTACTTGCTTTTGTTGCATGAAAAAACAAATCGCTGCTGTTTAACAAAGAACAATCCCTTGCGTATGGCGTATTTGATTTTTTTATTTTCCCAACAAACTCGAACAAAACAGATTATATCAGACACACTATTTAATTACTGCCTAATTGAACTAAATATTTCCACGGAAGTCACTCGCCTTTACTTGAGTGCCCATCTCAAATAAAACTCATTTACTTTGCTCAAAAACATGAATGAAAACAAGCTAGCTTTGGTTACCGGAAGCAAATCATCGCAAACTTAAATCAGCTGTTTTCTTTACAATGGAAATTACTGAACGAATCATAATAGACGAATAACTTGATTCAGGTGGCTTTTTTTCCGTTTATGATTTAAGTGTTCAGTTTGTACGTTTATACTCGCTCAGGAATCTTTTAACTTCAAACTGTTTTACAAAGCTCTGATTTCGGACCTGGTGGACAAGCATTTCATAAATACAGGGTTTGAAAAAACTCTTAATAGCTAGCTAGGTTCTCACGATTAACGCCACTGGTATAGATAATAGAAGAATATATATTACCTTACTCCTCAAGCCGAAACAAACCAGACGGTAACATGTAAACTCGCCCTTTTCAGTTTTAATCAACATAAATAAACGGAAAATTCTAATATCCAGAATTAATTTGTGCTTTTACAAAGAGAAATGCCGCTGTGTTGTATGAGTAGAGCTACAATTTTTGTGGACATGAATTTTTTTTTAATAGTTCTCCACAATTTTTGAGGAATTCCAACTCTATAAAATAAAAGTGTCGCAGACTCTTTTGTATTATCAGAGTTTTCATTTTTTAGCTTCGTTAAGCAGTTTTCATATTATTGCTCATCCATGTACTGGGCCGCGATCTATGACTAAACACCCGCGTATAAGAACAGGTCTGCATTTTCGTAAGTCAACTTGAACAGGTACTTAATATATTGGGTGTTATTTTTTTCAGAAATCAGGGTGCTTAGATTTTTTCAGGGATTTCACCAAAACGTGCGTAAATACGATTTTAAAGAACGCTAAACAATTTTTTTGGGTCACCTTGCGGCTGAAATGGGCTTGGGTGCGATGCTAAAGATCTCTATATGTCCTAAAACCTTTGTGCTAAAATATAGTTTTAAGGCTAAGTTAGACCTACAAGAATGAACAATAGCTTTAATTTGACAACTTTTAAAATGCTCTTGATGTGCTTTTATAGTTTTAATATGGCCATATACATAGGAAGACTCGGTAGGGTATATTTCATAGTTTTAGTCGAACCAAGGCATTTTACGTGATACAACTGTACATCAGACTACTGAACCTAATCGTCCATTATAGTTTATATTTTCGTTCAATGGATAAGGCGAGCACCGCTTTTACAACACTGGCACGTTCAACTTGCCGTTCTTGTTCAGGACTATTTGATGCACCGTTGTTACCTGTCAACCTGTTATTAACAAGAGTGCCATCGGACACGGTAATCAAATGTCTATTTCCCGGGTGGG
>JAOBAT010054547.1:0-28389 GCA_026413305.1 Hydrozoanthus tunicans
GTAGTGGGGAGCCGGGGGGGGGATGGGGGAGGGAGGTTGCAACAATTACCACCTCGCTCCTGGAGGAGAGGGCTAACGCCATTAATCTTATCATAAAATGATATCATCATAGGTAATCGAACGAGTCCTCGAGTTTTGAAAAATCCTGACTGAAAAAATTGCGTCGCGGCGGTCGGGCAATCAACTCGAATTAGGCCAAAAGATGCGTGATATTTTTCGAAATTTAATGACGAGGAGGCATTCGTTTACTTAAAATGATATTGATTAGTATGACTAAAAATCAGTAATAATAATGACAATAATATTGATATTATGATCAATAGTATTAACTTTTGAACGCATGAAGAAAAAAGTTACACTAAAGTTAGGCACGTGGTACACTTAGATTAATATAAAGTGCATATGAAGTGAAAAGTTTTATTACTTCAGTGGAAAGACCTTGCTAAATGAGGAAAAACAGTGAAAAATCTTTCCTGGTTTTTGAAAAATTAACATTTAAAATTTTCATCTTATGACGTCTTGAGTGGTTCCAATAAATTTGCATTTTTCTAAAATCTGTTGCCAATCAGTAAAATTTGGGTGGGTTTGAGCCAGACTTGGACTGATGATCCATCTGCGTCGGATACATCAGTAATTTAACTTTAGCTAAAACATACCCAAGTGTTACGGGTTGGCAGCAGATTTTGAAAAAATGCAAATTTGTCGGAACCACTCATGACGTCATCAAGTGAAAATTTTATACGTTAACACCTCAAAAACCAGGAAAAATTTTTTACTGTTTTTCCTCATTTAGCAAGATCTTTCCACTGAAGTAATAAAATTTTTCACTTCATATGCACTTTAAATGCAAGTGATAGTACTAAAAGCAAACGCAAACAGTTACGACCCTCTCCCTCCCTCCCTCCCCCCCCCCAAAAAAACTTAGATTTTATTAAACGGGGCTCATTTCGGAGGCAAAAAAGGTGTTACACGCGCTAACCCTAATGATCAAACACAAACAAGGTTAACAGTTCGTTTATGTAGCGTTAGGAGTTTCTCAGTCAAAAAAATAAGCCTTGGCCTTGCAGCCACCACTGAGTATTTCAGATAAATTTCAGAAAAAAAGGCAAAAGTACTTAAGCGACAGCACGTGGAACAAACCCCGACAGAGAAAAACAAATTTAAACAAAGTTATCTTGCAAAATAGCAAGGCTAAATGTTCATGATAATACTGAATGAAGTGCATTCTTTTGCAACGAAACACCTACTAAACTTTGGCAATCAAATCTCTTAAGGGGGTGCTCAATTTGTGGACAGGAAAAGGCGTCGTTACTCGAGACAAGATCTCGTCCTTGAAATAAAATAGTACCAAGGTGTTAGGAATTTATGGCTAATTTTCCGTACTCACCAACACTTCATTATGCAAACGGAGATAAACCTTGCTTTAAGAGCAGCCAAAAATTCTCGAAATCACTGTTAGGGTTTGGAGTAATGGTTAGGGTCGGGGTAAGGATTGAAAGTGGAGAATTTGACGACCATAAACTGCATAAAAATGTGAAGTTTGGTTGCAATTACTTGCGAGGATGGAAATTTTACCAAAGAATACTTGCAGCATGAAATAGATATAGAATTAGCCAGATAACTTCGCTTTAAAGAAGAAGGCCTTACCTCTTGTGCTTTTCCCGTATGAAGGCAAGTCAAACGGCCACAAAGTCGGTCAAAAGCAAGCGAGTTGTTGATGCATAAAGATTCTAGAGCGGTTTAGTTAAAACTTTTACCACTGACTCCCTCGAGGTTCTTCTTATGGCCAACAAAACTGGCCTTTGTTATGCAGTTGTTTGATAAAGCCGATTGGTTTACTTCATTCTAATTGGTTGGTTCGTAATTAAACGGCCGCTTTCACGGGGAGACAGCCATGTTGGAATGTTTCACGCGTCGCGGGACGAAATCTTTGACAATTAGACGAAAGCTTGACAATTAGAACGAGCAAGGCAAACGGTGTTTATAATCTTTTCACGGTTAAAGTTTTTTAATTTGATGTTTGCAATGTTTTTATTTTTGGCTTAGCAGTAAATTTTTGTATTTTACGTGCTCACACGAATGAATTTTTTTGGAGATAAAAGTTTATGCTAGAAAATCAAATAGCTTAGCCGACGTGAAATTTTGGTTGTCAGTGCAAAGATCTTTATAAGAACACTAATTTTTGTCCCAATACCCCAATTCATGGGTTCGTTAACGTCTTTTTCTTCTGTTTTTGGACGAGAGGTAAAATCTATTGTTTTCATGAACTCTTGCCCACTGTCCGAGAAAAGGGGCGCGGGTTTTGCGGCTTTTGCCACTCGATATAGTTTTTTCCTTTCCTCAGACAGATCATCGGGCCTGTTCATATAGGCTAGTAATCGCGGGCGGGTAAAGGCATATACAGCAATTTACTGACACCTAGGATACAGAATGTCCGTGATAGAGAGGTTAGTTACATAAATTTTCTTCCAAGGTCCGAGGTTTTGTGTCGGTTGTACGTGTTACTGAGGGTCTGTATTAAAAAGGGATTTTTAGAGGAACTATAGGAATTAGTCTCTCTATAGGTACATTGGAAACAGCTTTTTAAGAGAAGTGTCCGTACTAGAACTTTTAGGTGTCCGAACAGCGAGGTTCGAGTGTAGTTTGCCAAAAAAGGTGAACTTTTCATTCTTCTCTTCAGTATTTCAAATCATTCCCCATGTTTTTAAACGTTTATTCCGTGTATTTCACAAACTCAAGATACATCGAAAACAGCCTTTTAACTGTTTAAATTAAATGTTAAGAATTTCTCTTCGCATTACTTAAAACTGCACTCTTTATGCATAATACATTTTTTTGGTCTGAGACAGAATTGACTATTATTGTTTCATAAGTTGGTTTCTAATGAGTAGTTGTAAAGGAATATGTTTCAGTTGTTCCGATGTACTCGTAATTCTCCGGACCTTAACAGATTGTACTAAACAGCTCAAGAACCGTCTTTCGGTTCACAAGTAGAATACGACGTGTGAAGAATTGACTCTCTGGGTCCCTTTTGAAAATAGTTAGTTGAGCTCCACCAGCTGTAGTCCTGGTCCAACCTTTCTTGGGCTCTCTTGAACAAGCGCCCAAAAGCCCTTCTAAAAGTTCGATTCATGCATGTGTAAATGATTGGATTAAGACCGCTGTTTAGATATTCCATCCATTTGATCACCATGTATAAATGAGGCGGGGGACGAAATCTTTTCCCGTTGTAAGCGAAACCCAACACAAAGATAAAAAATGGAAGCCAACAGACTAGGAAAGCTCCAACCACAACAGCTATTGTTTTGGCCGCTTTCATCTCGGTTGCTTGGTTTTTGCCAATCCGTTTGACCTGAGAGAAACAAATTAGTCTCTTATTTTTATATGTAGTTGTTAAAAAAGCTTTAAGAAAAACGGAAACAAATTTTACAGTTTAGTTTAACGTTTCAACATAAGAAACCTAGCTAGGCTTATAGGTATGATTAATTTCAAGTGTTTTATATCTCTTTAATTTCCAAAATTGCCCGAGTTGCTTCGCGACATGTTTATGACATCGAGGCCGAAATTCTTCATTTTTTCGCGGTAGCGACACGAGAAAGCGTTTCTTACTAACAACTAGTTGTATGAAAGTGTATCCTTGACGAGTTTGAAAACCTATGCAATCTCTTGAAACAATCGGAAACGGTTTAAAAACATTTCGCATAGCTTTTTCCAGAGTTGACTGTTCACGTAGCGGAGAAAAGGACTTATGCCCTGAATTAAAAAAAAACTCCCCCACGAACTGGCCATTCAAATCGAAGTTGTTTTGCTCTCTAATAAGGAGTTAGAGGGCAAAATTACTTCAATTGGTTCGTTATCAACGAGGGCGTTTTTTTCTTAATTCAGGGCAAAAACGTTCGGCGCTAATTGGGCGCCGGTATCCTTTCGAAGTTGTCCGAAGATTTTCTAAAATTTTTTTCAAAAAAAAGTCTCAAAAATGCCTTAGAAATGTTTCTAAGCATTTTCAAAATTTTCGAAGATTTCAGAACCCTTCCGAACACATCTAAATATCTCTGAAGAGTTCTCCGGAAATTTTGAGAAACCACTATATGCCTTTGGAACGTTTGTAAACTGTTTCCGAAGATTTCCGAGTGTTTCCGGAGACTGGAAACTAGACTGGTTTTCAAACCCGAAAAAACTTGGGAGAAACGAAATTATATTACTGAATTTTTTATGTTAAAAACTTTGCCCTCGATATCGTAAACATGTAATTGCCCTGTTCCTCGTTGCCCTGAATTAGGATTAACTGTGTGTTTTCAATTTTATTCAAATGTCCTCGTCGCTTTGGAAAAAAATGAAAACACTGATGAATATAATTCTAAAAATAATAGTGGCTTAAATGGAATACTTAAATACTTTTGAAAAAAAGTTTTAGATGTTACCAGAAAAACCTGGTGAAAAATTTCCGAGGTTCAGTTTAGTTTTTGTTCTTTAAAAGCAGATTTCCGATTTAGTCAATACTGCTATAAATTCAATGCCATTATGACGTATTAAAATATTCCAATTATGTAGAACATTCAATCAATAAGGAGGTTTAAGCCCAAACAAAGCATCGATTAACTAAATCTGGACGCCTTTTGTAACTGTTTGCCAATTTTGTCAACCTAATTCCGGTTGCATGCATACGAGGGAAAACAGCTGATCTTGTTAATCACAAAAATCTCTACAGCCTGCTCCGCAAGTTTGCGGTTTATTTTTCCTCACGAGGAGCCATGCAGAACGATACGAAATTCTCACACCAAAAATTTACCACACTAGAGAGGACTTAACTTGGCAGAGCTTTAGAATTATCACTATTATAGATTTTACTTTAATTTTTCACAAAAAAAAAGTTGTTATGGCTTTAGTAAAACTTAGTACTGTCGAACTAGAGTTAACCTTTTGCATAAGCATTGATAGATTTTCTAATTACTTTCGATTGCTAATATTTAATTTCCTAAAGCTCTTCAAATTTAGAGAGGGTTTGACAAGATGAATTAAAAGGGAATATTAAAAGGGAATATTAAAATCGTCGAAACTGTCAAATCTAAAAATAACGGTCTGGCGTGTCAATGCAGACAGGAAACACAGATATCAGGATGATAGAGGACAATTTCGTTCGACCGGTAAAGATTCAACCATACATCGAAAGATGATGAGCCGGGGTGAGTTAAAAGTTTGTTTTCATTGGCTTTATCTAAATCCTTTCTTAAGCCAATTTGATGGGAGCATGGCTAAATATCCGGTTTTTGTAGTGTTAAGCGGATAAGAGTCTTCGAGTCCCCCTGGACAGGACACTAATCCATCGCAGGCCAGGCAAGCCCTTGTACTCATTTATACAGTTGAGTCGACTGGAACAAGTTAGGTAACTAGAAGTGTCTTAACCACTGCTGGTGGAAAGATTCGTATAGGTTATTTGCAATTGTCGTAGGCTCCTGTGGTTTCTCCAGAAAAATCATAACTTTCGTTTGAGGACATGAAACGTTTGAGATTAAAAAAATTCTATTGAAAAACTGCATCTCAAGCTAGGCTACCGTAAGTTGTCTGCAGGTGTCAACTCTACTCCGGTCACGTGCGTGCTTTAATTGTAATTAAGCCGCAATGCTAAACCAATTTATTTTCGGTGTCTTTTAGAAGTGCTTCCAGAAACCTATCTTAGCCTCTTTTCGCGTTTGATTCTATTCTTCAGGACAAGAAAATGAGAAGACCATCTTACGGGTTTCAATAACTAAGCAGTAATTTTTGCATTGGGAAAAAAAACTTTGTTCTTTCTATTAAGAAGTTGGATAAAGTTTTTCCTCTATACCCACAACCCCTTTTACTTTCCGGCGAATTTAAATTCGTTTGGGTTTTGACTTCGTCGTCGCCGCTGAGCAACCAACTCATTGACTGTTTGTTCTTTCAACCTATTTGTTGTAGAACTTCATAACCGAATTACTGACTCGTTTTATGACATAAAGATTTAGTAAACCATAAATATCATTTTACAAATTTGAAATTTGCTCATAAAACCGATCACATCAGCATAAAAGTTGTGTCGGTGGCACTGCAGCAGCAGTCTGATAAATATTTTAATTTTACGACATAAAACAGTTGAACAAAACTGACGTTTTGAATCATATAGTTCTTTATCTGTTAGTAAAGCGGTCCAAAGCGTCATTTTCATAAATTTGTCACATCTTTTTCATTCAGTTGTTTTACAGTGTAAAGCTTAAAATAATTATCAAACTGAACTTTTTTAAGTTTTCCATAAATTTCCACAACAATTTTGACTCTTAATGAGAATAAAAAAAGTACTTTCTTAAAACTCGATATTAGAAGGCATACGCCTTTTCGACAAGTAAGTAGTTAACATATTTTTAAATGGCATTAAAAGTGAAATTTGTACAAGTTTGTGATATTTACCTGGGTTCGGACCACGAGGAAGATAATACAATACACCACGATTACTATCGAAAGCGGCAGGAAGAAGATCATTGTCGTGACGAAGTGCATATAGCTCATTCCAGGCCATTTTGGAATCCGTAGGCACCCCATCAGAACCGCATATACCCAGACGGTTATTATAACGATTATTGCCCGCCTTGGAGTCATTAAACGAGGATATTTGAACGGTTTAGCAATTGCCAACATCCTGTCGATGCTCACAGCCGTTAGATTTGCAATCGATGCTGTTCCACATAAAATGTCCATACAATCCCAAAACAGTTTTAAGTCCACACTCAATACCCATCGGATATTTGTCAGTTGTAACATTAACCAGAAAGGCATTGCTATCAATGCAACCAGCATATCTGCAATACACAGACTGATTATGTAGTAGTTACAAAGAGTTCGTAAGTCCCTGAATGTATAGAAACTCGCACACACAAGGCCGTTGCCTACTAATGTTATTACGATGAGAACTGCAACAAAGACCGCTCCTGCAATATTGCAAGCCCTGCAAACCTCCAGAGGGGTCGAACTGTGGGTTGTGTTCGTTGAGTTAATCGCGTTGTGGGTACCAACTTCCATGTTGAGCTTGGATTTTTTCGAGCTTTGCTATTAATTTTTTCAGCTCTTGCGAGTTGATTCTGTTGTCAGGAAGAAAACAGAAGTTATATTTGATCCAAGGTAATATTTGCATATAAGAAAACCAATCATGAGCAAAGGTGAGAAGAGCATGTTGCACGCTGTTCATTTAATTTGGAAGATAGCTATTAATTATAGCTTAAAACTATAATTGTTATTATTCAAACCCAAAACTTGAGAATTAATCAATTTCGCTTTAATCATAGGTGCATTCAAAAGTCCAAAGACTGACCGGAAAAATCTTATTAGATAATCTTGGGATCTTGGCCAATGATTCTCATTAACAAAAAAATAGAAGAATGCACTTAATTAATAGATATACGGGAAGACGCACACAAATAGGAGGAAAGATAATTGCACGCCCACTCAACAAACATTGCCCTGTCATTCCTAATCAAATACCTGCCCCTGAGAGTACAGTACCGGCATAAGTTTAAAAGGAAACTAAAGACAGATTCAACGAGATTGCAAGATTTGAGCCACCTGCAAACAACAAAGACAAACTAAATATTGTTTCCAAACATGCGTTAATCGTTCGGCTTGGACAGCTAGTCAAATTAAGTATTTAGAGCGCTTCCAGTTAGACACTTAAAAACATTAGAACCTATGTGACTGTGTAAATTTTCTCTGAATTCCAAATAAACCTAGCTTGAAACGTTGTTTGGAAAAATCCTGTTTTCTTTGACAAAAACTTTACTGTTATCTTGTTAAAGTGTTTGAGATAGTACAACATAAAGTGGCCAAAGATGTGTAAAGCAGTCCGTGATCTTGGCATACTTTAACGAGTTTAGATTTGGAAAGAGCAGAAGGAGAACATATGCTGTGCAATCAAAACGTGTTTGCTAATTTTGTTTTGGCTACGAAAATGCACGAAAATTGACAATTAAAGACTTGCTTTGGTCTAAACTGTGCTGGCACCATTTGAGAGATTTTCTACATTAATTTCTGTTTTCATTTAAGTCGTCGTGTCTTTGTTTATTAATACGTCAGAGATTTGATAACAAATTAAATTCCCCAAGAAACAACGTTTAAACAGCAAAATCATACAAAAAAACCAAGAACAACAAATTAACAAAAATCTTTAGGCAAAAACTTCCAACTTATTTAATCTGTTGAAAGAATTCCATGATTCTCTAAAGAAAAAAATAGTAGCATTAAGGCTGTATTTCTTTTTCGCGTTCGCGGTCTTTTTTTGAAAATTTTGTCGAGGCCTAGATGTTTTGCTGTTAATAGCTTACGTGACTGTCCGGCTGAATTTATTTTCACCACAAAGTAATTATGAGTTGTAAAAAACTGTTGTTAATTTCACTCAGTGATTTGCTGTTTTCTATCTCATAAACTTTTTAAGATCTCCCCGGGAGATTTTCCCCTGAGGTCAAAGCTACCAAAAAAAAAATCGAAATCATATTTAAAATTATGTGCAGCGCGTGAATGATAGATAAATAAGACAAAATGAAGGCATGGTTGTCTTTGTTTGGTTTAAAGACAACTGTGCCGTCATGTTAGCTTCTTTTTTCTACTATTTTGGCTTCTCTTAGAATTCCATAATGCCACTTTTTGCTAACTTCATTTAACCGTGCACGATATGGTACGTGTTTGAAAGCAAAAACTGGATAACCTTTTCAGTCCTAGTCAATTCATCAATATCTACTTTCTCCTTACATAACTTATTCAAAATAGAATATTGGGTATTGAGAAAATTGGAAATGATCATATAAAGAAAACCACTGCAGATGACAATCCAATTTCTCCCAATCTAGTTTTGGAAAAGTATGGTTTTTAAGTTGGGAGAATTAAGTAAATCGTCTATTAATGAATTGAGGGCTGAAAAGGGTAACACGCATGCAACACAAGGATCATTGGCTGTGACAGTGTGCTGTCTTTTGTTCACTGATATTCACACCACATCGCTGTAATATATATTTTTTTCTAGGTTTTCGCATGTTGATTGAGTACGCGACCAGCTCATCCCAGGCCTTTTCCTGTCTACCCGTCGTGCTTTGGTAGAGCCCTGGGCGCAGGGTCGTGCGTTGAGTTAGTTTATTGTAAATTGCTGTTTTACATTTAGCTCTACAGAAATGCTAGAATTGTCTTGAGTTGAAAAGGTTGCTAGGATACTATTGCATTACTTCTCTGGTAACCGCGAACAAGTCAAACACAGATTACTGTTGATTAATTAGTCAACAGAAACATGTGTATATTAGTTTCTGATTTTGGTTTAGTTAATCTAAACACAGTTAAAGTAACGGAACACGAAGAAACAGTTTTGAACGTTCTGTCTTTAATCCAGTTTATTTTTGTTTGTTTCACATGAACTAGCCTAAAACAAAACCCTAGCAATCTTGACTGCTTCGTTTAATGCGACAAAGACTATCTTAACTGGTTCTTTCCTAAGGCGCTAACTTCTATACAAAACACGAGTTGGTGTTCATTTTCGCTTTGTCGTTCAGAACTGATAAGCTCATAGTTTTTAAAATTAGTCGTAGTTCTAACTGTACTGTGCAATTACAGCGGCATGTTCCCTTTTAGAAATTGTCCTAGAAAGCTAACGCAGGACCCACATGTAGAACCAGAAAGCATCTCTAACCCAGACATTACATCAAAACAAATTAGCCGGCGCTCATTGAATTAATTCGGTCAGCTCGGAACTATCGGTGGTAACAAGTAAATGATTGGATAACCAGTTTGCTTTAAAGCTAGTCCAAATGTTGTGGACTCATTTACTTTAAGTGGAAATGTTTTAGAGTGGTTGTGTTTTTACGACAGCACTTGGAATTTTTACAGTTACCAAAAGTTAGGAATGTTAACGTTAACGGCGCCCCATAAGATTGCATACAGAGCCCTAGTAGATACCGGATCCCTATCCTCTGGATGCCAGATGCTTAGATCGTATATTTTGTTGATTGTGGGTGCATTCCTTGTTGTGGATGCTGTTTGTTTCTGGATGCTGGATACTTGCCAGTGAATGTTGGATGCCCGGCAGAGCTAACAAAAATTGGGGATCGTGGAGGCTGGACGCACTCCTTGTTACGGATGCAGCTTATTTCTGGATCCTTTCCAGTGAATGTCAGATCATCCCGATCGCTCTGATGCTGTGGATGTTGGATGTCAGAGCTAAACAATTGATGGAAGCTGGATTTGCTTACAAGGGGCGAGTAAACAAAAAAAGAAGCAAAATCCACCCACCGGGAGAAAACATGCAACCTCGATTAAGTCTGATTATAGCATCGTGTCTCTTGTCAAAATACGCGGTAGAAACGGACTCTGTAATATATTAAGTGGCGTTGTTTAGGCAACACTATCATACATTAAAAACTTCAATGCCTGTGACTGTGGTAGCAAAATGTTTGCAATTCTGGACAAAAAGATGAGCAAGTTTTCGTAATAAACAAACGAAAAAAAAACAAAAAAACTACACCCATGGGAAGTAAGAAAAAATGGTTACCAGAAAAGTTGATCTCGAAGATTGAATTGATATTTATTCGATACTATTGTAGTTTATTTATGGTAGCATTCTTAAAAGAAACTAAACTATTCAACTCCCATTTTAAAATTATCAACAGAAAAATTGTAACAAACAACTTCTTATTTTATAAAGTAGGTAAATCAGAAAAACTCGCTCTTTTTGCAACATTGCAAGAGAGTCTTGCCGGTAAATTCTTTCAGGGAATTTTGGCGTTACACAGTTTTTCTGGAATAACTTGAAGTTAACTTTAAGCCTGAGGTAACCCATTATTCAAGCAGTGGTTTCTTCTCTGAGAAAACTGTGTACGGTTCACATAAATATATGTTTAGTTTATCCACGGAAAAAAAACTTGTCAATCCTGATTAAGATCGCAGTTCAAATTGGTTTCTGTATGGTTAGAAACACAAACGCTCATTTAACTCTGGGTATAGTTTGCCTGATTTTATATAACAACAAGAAACAATGTAGTGTACCATATCATACCATATCGTACCATATCATACACATGTAGAGCTTGGTGACTTCTTCTTGCCTTATGTACTTTTGAGAACAATTTAAGAAACATTCAGGACAAAGAAAGACAAGCACAGCAATGAGAACGGCAATTAATGCAACTTGCTAACTTTCTATTCAGTAAAAACTACTAAAGCTTGTGATACTATACGAGGGCCAGTGACGTTTTTCAATACTTTAAATCTTCAAAAATAAAGGTTTTGAAAATAATTGCTGCATTACTTTTGTTTTTCTCTTAACTTTTTTCTGCTTAAGGGAGTCTTTTAGACTGATTTAATTGTTTATTATTCTAAGTTATAAGCATTTATTGCACTAAACTTAGGAATACTAAAAAGAGTCTAAAGCAGCCAATAGAATAAGGTGTCGAGTACTCAAAACAATTGCCTTTATCTTGTTAGTGTGATTAGAGCCAAACTCATTGGCCTAAATGAAAAATGTTTCTTTTTTTCTTGTAAGTAAAATCTGAAAGAAACGTTCGAAGGGCTAGAGATAACTAAATGCATAATCTGTTTGTTTATTCTCAAAACAGATTTTCGTGACGTTTTCATTTAGCATGCTTCGCTTTTTTCGAATTCGAGTAAGCTCATCAACTCAAAGCCGATGTAATTGCTACTTCAGCTGCTTAATATTCTATTCTCTAACTTGGTACAGGAAACAACGAACCAAATATCTGCTAATGTTTTCCAGAAAAACAACCCAAGCAAACATATATCTGAGTTTCTAAATAGCTCAGGGATACAAAACGGTTGATAATGTGCCGTTGAAAGGAAAAAAGCGAGCCGTGTTTTAACAAAATGAAAGAACAGCGATATTTTTCGTTGGGCTGGCGTGCAATTTACTTCTAAATGACGTAAGAACATGAATTCTTCTTTTTGCAGTACTAATTCAACCAGATTTAGTAAACCGGTTTATCTTTGAGCTAACAAACGCATATGGGAGCAAAACATGAAAACAGACATACCTTTTAGATCAATTGTTTTGGACTAAACACAGCGTGTTTTCCTAACTGCCCTGTTTAGTTGAGCTTTCAAACTAAACTAAATAGAAAAGCAGCGAGAACATATTTTTAATAAAGTTACAAACAGTCCAGATATCTGTTTCATCTCATAAGTCCATTTGGGGTCATTATCTTTGAAAATTCAGAACGCATTAACTTTTAATCTTTGATCAATTTCATTTAGAAAACGGTGGTAAATCTGAGAAACTCGAGTTAAAAGGAAATTCAAAACACTGTTGTCTTTATGAAATAGCCTCCAGAAAACTTTGTAGTGTGCTTTTGGCAACTTTACTTGCTTGTTTTACGACACCATTCTGAACAACTGGAAGTAAACTAGACTTAAAACATAACTCAAAGTACGGTTTTTGTTAACATATGAAAAAGTCGGCTCTCTTTAAAAGAATGTTTTTGTATCCGACGAACACATGTATACTATCACAGGTGATATAGCGATAATTAAAATCAAAGATTTTCGGCACGAAATATACTGCAGGCGCCTGTTGTCGTCTAAAGGAGATTACTAAAATGAATATGTCGTTGTAAAATGTTTAAGAAATATTTAACAAATACAAAGAAGCTCTCACTTATTTTTAAGTGTTAAAAAAGTTTTCTTGCTTTATCATTTTAGATGAATAGGTTTCCTGCATTTCGAAAATATTATTGATTACTTTAATAATGTGAGAGGCCACTGCAAATCGATTTGAGATTCCAAACTTGATATTGTAACGCACTTAATTTCTTTCACACAATGTGAATAAATTCCGAGAAATTGTTCGCCGGCGAATCGTTTCACTATGGCCCAAAACAAATATTTAATGTTCTGCTTTTTCATTCGCTTTTCAACAAAATATCAATTCATTGTAAAGTGTTGCGTTTGGTACTCATTGTTTCTTGTTTTTGTAAAGCAGTTTTAGCTGATCTTAGTTCATTCTTTTGCATTATTTCGACGTTGGGGCTAATTTCCAAATGATGTCCCTTTCCGTAGTACGCGTTATTGAAAACTATTTCTATAGTCGTCTGTGTCAATTTGTGAAGGCCATACCACATGGCTCATTTGCCGCGCTAAGTACGTAAAAAAATGAGACTTTATGTACACGCTCAATGTTTGGCCATAAACCATGGCCTTAAGGTTCGTTTAAGGAAGGAATTGTCAGAATAAAAGCTGACAGAGCTAACGTAATGGATGGCTATCTTCATGCTCTCACTATTGTTCAATTTAATTAGAAGTATAATGCTGCCCATCTTAGGAACGGACCATTAGATATTTGAGGAGGGGGGCATTAGGCAATTTGTTCTCAGCAAGATATTTTTTTTCGGCTCAAGACACTGCAAGATTTTTATTCTGTCTTCGTTTGCTTGCCTTTTTTTTGCAGGATGTTTTTTTAGGCTTAAAAGTTGTGCTCGAATTTTTTTTTTTGGCATTTGCCGAACCCCCTCCCGCCCTTATATATCTAATGGTCCGTCTCTCAGAGCTGAAGGATTAGAAGAATGTCGAAAGTGAGCTAAGAGAGGCGGCAATCAAAGAAATTAAGTCTGCAAAATAAAGATTAGATTTGACAACGCAGTCGTGCAAGCAGGCAGGCGGTTATTACAACAAATTAAACTTCGGACAAAACATGTAACCTTCTGCGTGTTTCCTTTCTTTAGACATAGAAAAATGCTCTAACTCTTTAAATCCAACCACCTCTGTGATTACACTAAGTCGGGAATTTAGTTTCGAACAAATTAAACACGATTTTAGTAGATTACAGGAAAATTTAAGGAATTTGTACGTATTTCTTCGTGTGTCAGATTCAGCGATAATTGTATGGATTGTCGAGCCAGTAGAGTTTTCCCTTCAGTAAAAAGAATATTCTTTTTTTACCATGATATAACTTTCTGTGGTAATTTGGTCAAAAATATTGATATTCGAGCGCTGGAAAATAAATCTAAATAGTTGAAATGCAAATGTACATTAAGAATTAACAGGTTGATTGATCATCAACCGCAAACTTCCTGTTTTCCAAATCGAAGTTAAGTTTTTACTTCGTAAAAAAAGTGCGTTAATTGTTTTTCTCTAGTTCAACACAGCAATTTATACCCTCAGGCTGAGTTTTAAGGAAAATCCTTTGATTTCATATCCTTTCTTATAAAATAAGATCTAATAAGGTTCTAGCTGATGACAGGTAAACTTCGTTGGTGTTAATTAATTTAACGAGAGTTGAACTCTACTGCTAACTGTGAATTGTCCAATAGTTCATTACTGAGACGATTCACTGAAATTAAGTTGATTTCTAAAGGAACAAGGAAAATTTAGCTGATTAATAAGCTGCAGAAACCCCTTCCCTCCTCCCATTAAAAACCTTAAACAATTTTTTGTCACTTGAGTTTAGTTGCATTGTAGATGGCAAACTTAATGCGTGTGCTTTATCCGCGCAATTTTTTCGTCCCAAAACCCTTATTCGTGTCCTTTTGTTGTTGATGTCGTGGCTTTCTCGATGTCTTGACATATTTTTATCTGCTGCACAGACTGACGTGTGTCGAGACGTTGCAAAAATACTTAAGTTTCTATAAAAAGCAGAACACAGAAAAACAAATTTCAGACCGAAAGTACCCAAGGGAAACAAGTAGATTCGGTGAAGCAGTTGTTTATAGTTAACTCGCGAAACCTGTGTAGATAAAGTTATCAATTTTAGGCCGACAAACTTGTTTACTCTTTTAACATTTCTTTAATGCCGGAAGGTTTGTGGATCAAAAAAGAAATTAAAAGAAGCAATCTAGATTTATAATTTCTGCTAGACCCAAGCGTTCTCCATCAAACCGAAAACCAGTGTTTCTTGTAATTTAACAGAAAATCTCAACAATATAATGGAATCTTTACGGGGCTTAAAAATTTGTTTTCTTTTTTGCAGTTGTTATTGTCAACAAAATTATTCAGTGTACTAAAGAATATTCTTTGAGAAAATGCACGTATTTCACAAACAATAAAGAACTTCTAGAAATTTGTGTTTGCACTTTGGTGAAATTAAACCTGAAAAATCAATTTAAAACTTTATATTTGAACGGATATTCTTAAAAAAAAAGATTTCTTATAAATGATAAAGATAAAGTCGGATTGTTTTGCAAAAATGAATACTTGTTGCCTTTGAGCATCGTTCTATTCTAGGCTCATTATTAATTACCAAATCACGAAGGTATTGACGCACTGTGAATTATTTTGATTAAAACTATATTTCCTCGTTTTAATTCAAAGCAGCCCTTAATTTCCTTTTTAATTTGCTTTCAGAAGATCATTGTACATAAGTGTCATAAACATTAGGAAACCAACGCAAGTTAAGTCAATACTTACTTTAAGAACGTGACCTGGCATAATGCTTTCCTGTGATTTCTTTTCTATTTATTTTTTTCTAGTTTTTGCGCAGTAATAGTTTCCTTTACTTGTTCTCTTAGTGCAATTTGCGCGTTTAGGTTTTCCTTTGCCTGTTCTACTATAACAAAAAAGGTTCGATTTTACTCACATAGAGTTTTTTTTTCATGTTTCTATTGTTGCGAAAAAATAATTTCTTTTTTGCGCATTTATGATTTACTTTGCTTGTTCAACTGTTGCGAAATTCTTAGTTTAACTGCGCAAAATGACCCATCCTGGTTTTCAAGGCAGAACAGACTGACGCTTCTTGCACTTTTAAGATAAACAAATATAATATGTCAAAGTGTTTGCTAGACGAAGTGTCTAATTTTAGCGATACTTCTGCATGTGAATATAAAGCTTTACATCAAAACTCATAAACTTGTGCTTATGCATATAAAAATTTGTAAAGAATGACAATTTTCGTTTTTGTTTTGTTCAAAGAAAAAAGTGTAGAGAGGTTGAAAGATGTATATGTTCAAAATATCTGTGAAATATTATAATTGATTGTCAAGTAATCAGTAATACTATATATTATATATTCATATTACCAAAGAATAGGTTTGTCGCATGCCTATATTTTTCTTCAAAAAGTTTCATCATATTTGCGCTATTTTTATCCATTCATCTATCCATCCATCCATCCTAAATTTATTCGTCAACCTGTTTTATCTCGACTTACTGTCTGCAGATTTTAGACTGATAAACTTGTCCTGCAGATCATTCTTGTTGTCTCTAGGACCTATGATCGTCGGACTGGGTTACAAGAACCATTTTAATGTTAATACCATCATCTTTTGGCATAATATCTATGTTGTATATTAACTTCAAATACGTCAGATGATGTGTTGTTAAATTCTCCCAACTAGATCCCATTCATTCCATGTTACCAGTTTAGGAAAATATTGCTGTTCAACCTTGGTAGTTTTCGAGGTTTGATCAAATTCAAGTCAGTTCTCGTTACAAATTGACCTTTTTTGTATGGTTGTGTAAGGAGAAGTTAGATGTTGATAATTTGACAGTTGTTAAAAGGGTTTTAAGCATGTAAGCTTTTCCGTTAAAATATCCCTGAAGGGAGAATAGTGCGATAAAAATTCTATGATCGGGAAATGCTTTTCGAAGACTTTATGTTGCTTGCTTGCTTTTTAGCTATGACAGAATTTACACTAGCACAAAGACGGACTAATTCTAAGCAAAACAGAAATAGTTGATCTATTTTATTATATCACTTTGCAGGCTACCTGTACATTAAAACTGGAAATAACTTACCACAGCAAACAGTAATTTTGAATTACAATAACTTAACCACTTTGGTATTCATTCTTAATTTTGCTGCTTAAATATTTTAATTTTACATTTAAATTCCAACCTTAGAATTAAGAACTTAGTGTTCAAAGATCGTAAAAACTAGTTTTTAAGTCAGTATTTCAGGCAACTTTACAACTTACCTTTTTACTGCAAAGTGGCTTAAAACGGTATGGCAAAAGACCCAATAAGACACAAAGATTAATGTCTGAACAAAACCTGATATTATCTCAATTTGTTTGTGCAGCTAGTCAAGCTGACAAAACAGACAAGATAATAACTATTCGGCCTGTGTTACACTCTATTTACTGATTTTGTTTTAAATTCGAGCTCATGTTAATAAACGTCACGTGTATTCAGCTGTTCCTTTTCGACAAAACTGTTTGCAATACATCGAAAATGTCTGAAACTAATACATTAAGTTAATAAATTTTAAAGCTTGACCGAAAAGGTTCACTAGTATTGAGGGCACCCGAATGGTCCATAAAACTCGGCTCGCAAATTTAAGGACAACGCTAAATCTTTTTATGCGTGCTTGTATTGCATCAGTTATAATGTGCTCGAGTGATCAATTTATTTCAAATTCAAATTGCTTGGTCTCGGACAAAAAATGAGGTGCTTGCCTGCTTGCAAGTGTTCGCCAAGAACTGGTTCTGGGGTACAAGACTGTAATTCGGCTACCACCATAGTTTAATTAATTTTTTCAGTTACTTTATTGGGTACTCTTGGAAAATATATAGCATATAACATACAATATTTTTAAATAACAAATAACATACTTCAGAGATTAAAAAAAGATGATACATACACCAAAATGAAAAGGGAAGGTAAGTATCCATGCGAGGTACCACCCAGTTGATAAAAATGAACAAAAAAAAGAATTACATAAATAAAGGAATAGAAAAATAAGTGTCAAATATTAGAGATAAAATGATGCTTATACAGTCAGTGTCCCTGGTGGCATGGACACGATCTCGCTAGCGACCCAGTACATGGTCGATCAATGTCAAATGTATTTAGAAGAGCGTTCCACAGTGTCTTTTTAACAAATAACTGGAAGGAGGTCGAATGAACATGGCAGAAACTAGTTTTGGGTGCAGAGCTGCAAAATGAGTTCCAAAGCTTAACAATTATATTAAAGTAGGAGGTCTGAAAAGTAGATGTCTTGCAAAAGGTTTTTTTTAAATTGAGTAAATTGCTCTGCCTTGTTCGAAACGCGAAACTTACAAATGGTTTATGGTATGAGATGGTTTGTAAACACACTTAATTTGTTTCTCGTAAACAGTTTAAGAGATCATGTAGAGATTAAAAAACGGAAGCCATCTCTCAGCACGGCAAGGTCGTCTCCCCTTCAACCATCAATGGGGAAACTTTACATCAGACATATAGAATCTAATCCCTCAGCAAGGCAAGGCTATCTCCCTTCCTTAACCCCCCACGAGGGTGGGGGGTCTGGGCTGAAACCATCTTGTAGTGCGCCCAGGTTAGTTTCCCTTCCCATTCCTCCACCGTAGGAAGATTGCCTAAGACTTCGGACGCTAGCCGCTTGGCAAAAGAGAATTTATCTTAATGGAAATTCTTGTTCAGTACGTAAGTTTGCTAAAACAAAGGACTACAAGTAGTCTAAAAGCTTTGCGTTAAATACGAGGCTCTTGGCTTAACACAGGATTTCCTTTGAAGTGCCTATAACATTAACAACTATTTTTGTTACCACTAAAAGTAATGGGAAACTAAGGACGTTTAAGAAAATAGGTTTTGAAATCGGTCGTATTCTCGATTTTTTATACACATTAGTTCAAGTTTTGTTGGTTCACGACCGCATTTTAAAGGGACTGGGTTATGACGTCATTCCCGGATATCTCTATCAAAACACAGCAAGATTGGCACAAATGAATCAGAAATTTTTGATTCAGACGTACGTTCCAATTCATCAAACAGTTCTCAGTTCTTTTGTTCCTTTGTGTTTAGAAAAGATCTCAATTGCTCAATATTTTAAGTCGGGAATGACGTCACAACCCAGTTCCCCGAAAACGCGGTCGTGAACCAAGAATTCTGAAAATTTTGCTAGTTCGAGCCACTGTAGAAAAAAAACAATTTGACCAAATTTCGAAAATCTTTTTGCAGAAGTACTTCAAATTGTATGTGAAATGATTTGATCCAAAGAAAGTTGTGCTTTTTGCATAAAAGTTAAATGGCTCTTAGACCCAGCTCATTCGTGTGAAGTAAGAGAGCAGAAGGAGGAGTGAAGGAATGTCAAAATAATCAGACAACAGCAAAAATAATACTGTAATAATTTGAATTATTTCTCGCCGCTATGTTTTCTTTCCGACAATTACCTGTTTACGTCAGTCTAGCTACACAATAACTCGTTTCTTATGCATGCGCACAAAAAAAGAGTGAATGAGCGAAAAACAAAACGTACAGTCCCTTTATTCCTCTGGATTCAGTTGAAAAATGGATTTCTAACGCGAGGAAAGAGCTGACTGATTGTCCAAGAGTGTTTTGAAATTTTGCGGCTGCCTATGGTTTTTGATGATTTGCCAAGGCCTCTTTGTTACGCTGTCGAGCGAAGTGAGACAGGAGCTTATCGTTATCACAGCAACTCCAATTCGACTTTAAAATTTTCGTCTCTAGCGACAATTTGATATAAAGAAATAAAACTTGTTTGTACCATGAAAAGAACAAAGAACTTCTTTCCCTAAACAGTTTTCAACCTCTATGTCTTTTTTTCTCCTATGTTTTAATAAAACTATATTTGTATTTAAAGTAGTGCGATATATATAGCGAATGGGGTATTCAGTCTTCTTGCGTGAGTTTGTATGTTGTTCTTCACACAGGTCTATTTACAAACTTGCGTGATGTGGTTTTTAATAAATCTACAGTGTATTGTTATGACCGCTGTTCCGTTAATGAAAAAACATTTATTGATTAAGAATAAAAACAAAACACGTATAGTTGTAAAATAAGGTTGTTACCATACAGAGTGCGATAATTAAACTACTGATTTGTACAAGATAAAAGTGTGAACCTGTTGGCAGACATTTTCTATCAAACTCCTCGTTGAACAAATATTGTGTAAACAAAAAGGTCATATGTTTGTTATCGTATTTCCCACTAAAAGCAAGTTGTGGGTGTTGTTGCCGGCCACAAGATGTTCAGATACGATAATGGATGAATGAATAATTATTTTCGACTGGCTCGGGACACTGACGTGTTTTTATCTTGTTATAAACCATAGATTAAGATCTCTTTTAGGGAAATAGAAAATTTGTTGGAATTAAAACTCTTTCCGGCCAGCTTTCAACCTAACAAATTGGCGATAATCTTGAGGTTTGTTTAAGAGAGAGCACGAAAATCGAGAAAGATTTCGAGTGAATTAGAAGTCCAAGACTTTACAAGCAAAAGAGCCGAACTTTGTTCGTCTTTCGTGACACAAAATTTTACCCAATGAACTTTGCTTAGTTCTAGCATGATGAAACACACTGTCCAGTTGCGTTTCACAAAAGCCCATTTTTACTGCTAGACCTCTCTTTGAACACTATCGTATTTTAGTCAAAATGAATTCTAAACGTTCTTCTAGTTCATTAAAGAAATCTCCTTCGCTGATATGAGAAATATGCGCCATGATAAAAATAGAACCTTAAATAGAATTACGTTTCTATACTATACAAGTTTCATAGTTATAAACCGAATTAAAGAGCAAAAGCAGTTTCATCTAACAGTTTGATATTTTAATTTTGGTGTTAATGTTTGGCTCCAAAATCATATTTTCTCAGGTAAGGCACAAGTTAATTTCAGAGCTCAGTTCCATTTATAGTTCCAGAATTTTAAGCTCTTGTTCTAACACATACTCTTAAGAAAAGAAGCTTGGATATCACATTAAGAACATACCAATAGGTCTCAAATTTTCTTTATATGAATTGTATTCCATCAACAGTTTCAACGCTGCCCAAAAAGCTTAGAGTGAAACTAACCTTGCTTTTTTGATCAGTACCACGTTCGAGAGTCAAAGCAAAACATTTCTCAACTCAAAATATCTTTATATAAATGGTTTGCTGAAAGTTAGAGTGAAAAGCTGTATTTTATCAAACCTTTGTTTTCTGGTCAGCAACATAGCCGACTATGAGTCACTGCAGAACATTACACAAGTAAAAGGTTTAATGCTAAAATTTAACGGAATCTATATGATTAAGCTTAATTCTAAGGTATGACAACATTAGGAAGACTGGAAAAAAATTTTCATTGCACGATGGCTTTAGGCAACTATACAACGCCGTCTTCACGTGTGCTGCCAAAGCCCGATTTACTTAAAAACTTTAAACAAAAAACACTCTAGCTTCAAGATAATAAAAAAAAAAAAACCCGATAAAATTTCTGTTTGTTTTTCTCTTCTCGCAGAATAGAATGATTGGCGCCAATCCTTTTAACCGGAGCCTATTCGATTTGAGCCTGTATGTACAAAATGTTGATGTTATTGGCTCGAAGGCTTTAATTTGATGTTTTAGCCTTTATTAACACGAATCTTATTTTAGTTTCATTAGAATATTCATAGATTTTATATAAACAAAAATATGGAGTCAGATAAAGTGACCATTAATGAATTTTGCTTGTCCGGAAGAGCAGAAGAAGTTCGTGTTGTTCATGTTTAGTTTTGTTTTTATCTTTTAAACAGTTGTAACCAACTATTCCATGCAGATTCAGTGAACCTTCACCGAAAATTCTGCAGTTGAGAAAATTTTAAATTTTGATTTTAAAAGGAATAAGGAAACGTTAATTTATAATAAAAGTGCCCAAGGCAGAACAAAGGGCTTTTGCAGTCAGTGTCAATCTTAAAAAACGAGTTGTGATTTAAACCGTTTATGTATATATATTTATATATATATTTGTATATGTGTGTCAATTACTTTGGATAAGATGTTTTCAAGTTTTTTACGTCAACACTAAATCTTTGAAAAAAATTTTAAAAGCACATCAAAAGGCAGTCACTTGACTTTTAATGGTTATCCCTTTTAAACTTTATCTTTATGCATTTTTTATTACACCTTTTCAAAACAGTTTTTAAATGACTGTTTTAGATTCGAAAAAAGTACGGTTAACGAACCTAGGAATAAGAAACTTTTCTGACCTCTTTGACAGCTTTTGGCCTTCTCTGTATTATTCTACTCGGGTTTCTGTTCTGCCTGCAAATCAAACAGTAAAAATAGTTTGGCTGCTTTTTAAACCCTTGAATAAATTACAAAGAAGATAGGCACTTTGAAACACTAAACTAGTTCTAAGTTGCAAGCTTTTAAACTGTATAACAACAGATGGAATAAATTTCGTAAGTCGGCCTGAAGGCGAAGAATGTTTACCTTTGGACCTTGTAGATTACGAGAGAATAAACTAACCATGTTTTCCTTTTTTTAACCTTAAGAAAAGTCTGTGGCTGGTTTTGTTTATGAATAAACAATGATCGTCTTCAAAGGATTGTAACCATTTCGTTTCTATCCAGCTCAAGTTGATCCGAAATTTGTTTTGCAAAGGAGATTTTCATCGTTTGCAAGTTGCTACCCGTGAGAGCGAAGATCTACCAACATAAATTGAGCATGAAAACAGTAGTATTGGTGAAAATCTTCGAAAGATATCTGACCTCATGGTATAGAAATGACAAAGGTTACCTACCAACTAGGACATGTATTCGCATTTCTCGAATAAACAGTGAAAGCAATTAGAAACAGTTTGTTGTTGAAGACCCGCACTGGTTGTGTGGACTTGTAAAAGTTAAGCTTACAGCAGCACAAAGACTCTACCTAGATGACCAAGTTTTCCTTCATTCCTTGCGTCCTTTTCATAGCACTGCTCTCTCGATAAAGCTCGGACAAAATCTGAGAATAAAATCGCTGGACCAGCTGCAGAAGCTCGAGTAATTTAATACACATTAGTGGTGATTCGTATCTGGGCAAAACTGAACACAAGGTTGAGGTAACAGGAAATTAAGTCTGTCAACACGATGTCACTTAACCGATAAATGCTAAATAAAAAACATTTGTGACTTTATAATCCCTCAGCCACGCGAAATTCACGTTTTACTGTATGTATTTTAACAGTTCTCTGATTTGAAAGATAACGATTAGAAATCAAATATCTGGACTAAATCTCTTTCTCCAATCCACTTCAACTAAAAAACACGGCGCATTTTTCTTTCTTGCTTTCTAACTATGAATTAAGTACTTCATCGAATGATCCCAAAAATATGTAATCTTCATCTGTTCAGTGAAAAGACTTAGGTTAACTGGAGAGTTCCATATATATCAAACTCCATTTATCTATGAACTAACGAAAAGTTCGAAAACCAGAAACAAATAAAATACTGGTATAGAGGATGTTTATCACAAAGAAATGACGTCAGCGATATATGTGGAAAATACGTCACTCGTATCCCGGATGTAATCATGTTAACTGCAAAACACTCATATCTATATATTAAGAGCTGCTGACTGACAAAATCAAACACTCGTGGACAAACGTCAAATTTCGAATTTCTTTATATTTTACCTGGAAAACCCTTTTGGTGAACTACATTAAGAAATCACACATAAACTTCCAAGTAAGCTTTCGTTTTCAAGAAATTTAGAAAAAATTAATCCTAAATTAGAGTTCACGGGCCCTCGGGGTATGGTAATACCAATGAAAAGTCAATGAGTGGAGCTGACATTTCTCGCAAAATTAAACGGTTCCTTTCACAACAAGAACATGTAAAAATTTTAAGGTTAAAACCATTTGGTCATGATGTTTTTTCTGTTCAGTTTTGTGTATTTGCAGCATTAGTGCAACACTCCGAAATTAGCCAAGCTTTTCAGGTCAAAAAAGGCAACTGCGATTCGAGCTTCGTCACAAATTTTACACTGCAGGAAAGCTATATCATAGCCGATTACAACACGGGTTAAAAATCCAGCTTGGGTAATTTATAAACCGCCCGCGCTTCGAGTTTCGAAAGTCGAGACTATTTTTGACATTAATGCGTCAAACTTTGCAGTTCAAAAAATGCTACTGCAGTGTCAAGCTTCTTATTAAATTTTACACCACAAGAAAGTCCTTTTATAGTAAGCTTTTCAAGATTTTTTCAAATTATCGGGAAACTTTTGGAAGAATTCGGAAGATGGTTTAAAAACGTTACAAACCCATTTCTGCAATTTTTGGATAGGTTTAAAAAAACTTAATGAACTTTCATGACTAACGGCAAATGAATGATTTAGGAACAGATCATTTGATCTCGTGGGGGGAGGGGGGGGGGGTGTGTGGAAGAATTTCTCTGCGAATTTATTTTTCTATCAAGCTTCAGAAACAAACTGTTCGCCCATTTCAATACATTCATAGGAGTTCGACACGCAAATGTTTTCTCTTTGGGGTAGCTCTGCATTTAGTTTACGATTTCTGTCCCCCCCTCTCATCCGCGGTCCCAAGCCGGTCTTGGTAGGGTTAAGAAGGTTGTTATCTTACCATCTCGAAGTAATTTAACTATACTGAATTACCGACGCCACATCTCAATTTAATATTTGTAACATTTTGTAACTTTAATCGGGATTCTGATTATTACAGTTAATTTACAACCTTTCGGTAAATCTATATATTATGTTGCAAGTTCTGGAAGCTTTTATCCGATTTTCTTTTTGTATTTAATTTTTCAATAAGTTTCATGACGATGAACTCTGGTTATAACATTCAAAATTTAAAATTAAAAAATGTACAGATTTTACGGTTAGTTTTGCCTGACTGTTTTACGTTTTTGTCACAAAAACCTAATTTTCAAATTTCCTGAGTGAATATACCTCGTATATACAAACGTTAAAAAACACTAGGTAGAAAACTTTAAAATACAGTATATAAGAATAGTTTTGCTTTTTGGGTAAACCACGGCTACTGTTATATATATCAACTTGTATTGTTCTTCAGCCCTCGCTCTATTCTTCCAAGTACCGTGTAGCCACATTTCTACTAAAACAGCTGCAATACGCATGACGAGTTTATTGTCTGTTGGTAGAGTTCCCATTTCTGCCTGAATGTTGAGAGCCCCAGACGTTCACTTTCCTCTTTGTCCTCTTCCCATCTCTTCAAACTCCAATCCAACAAGTCTTGATAAATCACCTTTTGTACGCATTTACCATAACCTTGGTATTCATATCCCCGCTCTTGAGGGTGACACACGACACCGTTAATGTACTCGGGAAAGCGGTTCGGGTTGGCTTGTCTGTAAACTGTGCCACAGACCCCACATGGGCGATGCAAATTAGTCTCAGAATCGCGTGAGCCCCGCGTCTTACAGCTATCGTATAGTACAATTGTCTCGCCTGGTTTCATGTTTGGGATGTATCCTCTCTTGACGCGAGCGCTCTTGACTTTTACAGCACTTTTTGATGGTTTTTCGTTTAGTAGATTTTCCGCGTTTTCAACTGCTTTAAACACATTATCTGCAGTAAACTGGTGCTTCGAGTTTGGACAGCTTTCCCTCGAATGAAGCTCTGTGTCGCTTAGTGGGCGACAAAGGATGGTCTTACCCTTCTCAATAACCGTGAAAGTTTGGGTCCTGCTGCGCCGCTGACCGCGGTTGCAAGGATGCACTGATGAGTCTTGATCAGCTTTCTTTACCAGTCTTTCCCAGAACATTGCTTGCCGGCTCCTGGTGAGTGGGGTCTGGAGCGAGATGCTTGCAAGCGCACAGACAGTTACCAACAGCTTGAAAACCTGCAATAGAAACAACAGAATTACAGTCAGCCAGTTTATCAACATCTAACTTCTCCTTACTTATATTAACCCAACCGTTCCAGCCCCAGCTAGTTTATCAACATTGAGTAATTTCTCCTTACCTATATTAGCTCAACCGTTTCAGTCCCAGCTAATTTATCAACATCTAACTTCTCTTTACACATAACCCAGTCGTTCCTACCCCAGCCAGTTTATCAACATCTAACTTCTCCCTCCAGCTTATTTATCAACATCGAACTTTTCTTTACACATAACCCAATCGTTCCAGCCCCAGCCAGTTTATCAACATCTAGCAACTTCTCCTTACCTATATTAGCTCAACCGTTTCAGCTCCAGCTAGTTTATCAACGTCTAACTTCTCCTTATACATAACTCAGCGGTTTCAGCCCCGGCCAGTTTAACAACATCTAACTTCTCCTTACTTAATACGTTAACTCGACCTTTCGGCCCCAGCCAGTTTATCAATTTTTACATCTAACTTCTCATACAAAACTAATACAAAATAGGTCATTCCGGTAATAAGAAGTTTAAATTGATCAAAGATAGAAAACTAAAACTTTTAAAAGATGAGAAGCAAAATTCTCCTAAACTGTTAAGTAGAAAAGTGCGGATACTAGTTGGGAGAATCTATAGGAACAATGAACTTGATAATTCGGTACGCTCTTACCTTGGTCACAACCATTATTCTTCTGAAATTTATGTAAATATATCAAATATTACCACCTTGATGTCTTGTTTTTGCCTGCAAGAAATCAACAGACCGTTCATTAATAATGAGCCACTATGCAAATAAATCTGATTTTTGAAGCGCCTTGCCATCAATATTTTTGCTCACGAGTTTTCAGTGGCAGCTGAAGATACACTGACTGGCAAAATGTGACGTTTGGAAAAAATGCTTTTCAGCATTGAAAGCAGTATTTCGCAAATTAAGGTTTGTTATTTTGTACAAATTCTTAAAAGCTGGAGCAAGGTGAATTGCTCATTCGATAAAAGACATAATTGTTTTTTTTAACCTTGTTTTGCTTTCAAGTTGGATTCTCGTTCTTCACTTGTGAAAAAGTTTTTGCCTTCGACGAGAGTTTAATCTTTTTAAAGTGTGCCTTAAGCGACTGTTAATCAAACATTCTTCTTTATTCCAACTTTTTAGGTGCCTGCAAACTAAGTCACTAACGAAAACTCTAAAGAGTACATTTGGGGTGAGCCTAGAGTTGTTCACATTACATTATATATATTTGGTCAAGAGTAATAATTATAAAAAAGGTATTTGCAGTTCAGTCGAAATGGCGGGCCAAAGTCACTTCAAGAAAAAGATAGCGAAAGCTTCGTCAAAACGTTGCTTACTGTTAACAGCAACGTAAATATGTTTTGCCAAAAAAGTGTCTCACAAGAAAGAAAACGCGAAGAAAAAAGATTGAAAGGTTTAGCGAAGAAACGGGTATGGAAAGTAACGTATAGTAGTATAGTAGCACTATTATAGTATTGAACTACCTACTCTATTATAGAACAACTTGTTAGGCGTTTGGGGTCCTTGCAGTAAGACTGTGTTTTTACAATGAGCTCAAGAGACTATGTTGATGTACTACCAAAGTTTGTCAAAAAAAAAAAGTGGTGATGAAATTGACCGTGCAAATACCTATACTGTATAATATACCTACAATAAAGACTAACTGTACAGTTTACAATTAGTAATACAGCTTCAAAACCTGACTTCCAAAAGTAAACAGGCCTGACCTCAGGTGATCCATAGTGATACCCAAATACTGTGCCTATATAGCAATTGCAAAGGAACACTTACCTAAATCACTTGCTTGAATGTGCATACAGTTCTCTGTTCTGTTTATCAATGTGAATTAATCCTTCGACCGACGCTCTTTTATAATCAGTTAAAGACAATTTCAAAAATACACAAAGGGGACTTTTCAAGTTGACGTAGTAATGGCAAGTTCAAACTTTCTGAACATGGCGCCCACATGATGCGGAAAAAATCAAGTTTAGTTGAGATTAAAATAAGCTTGAAAGCCGTCGCTAAGATTCCCCTACCTGATAAGAAGAGTTTACGTTTGAAAACAAACATAACGTCATTCAAGACATTGGCTTAAGTCTTACTTGCTCTCCGTGTCTTTCTTTGCGTTTCCGGGCAAGGAAAAAATGAAACTTGACTTTATTTAGACTTGCTTAACTTGATATAGTAACAGAACATATATATCAGCCATCTTCCTACCACTCACCAGCCATATGTTTACTAAAGCTACATAGACTGATGGACCGTAGAATGCTTGGGATTTTTTCTCTTTAGAGACTATCTTTGTCTTCATAAAAGCTTTCTAAAAAATCCTTAGAATGCTGTGACATTTGGAGCAGCTCAAACTATAAATTTTATATCTTATGTTACATCGCATAAAGCGGAAAAATGTATTTGAATAGCAAAACTATAGTATTGGACCTCGGATGTCGTCACAAATCCATCGATTCTTAAGTTTCAAGAGGGTTATTTTATACCGTTTTTCTTGAAACGGGTCATGAAGCACATTTCCGCGTTACTGGCTAGTTGCACAAATCAAAGAAGACGCACATATTAGTTTGTCTAGAAATATTTCAATCTTAATGACAATACAATGAAGTAGTTTGTCTAGAGCTCTAGGCTGAAGTGGGATGGGAATCATTGATCAACCATGCATGTTGAAAGCTATAGCTAATTTAAGCCCGGACGTTGGAGTTGCAATGCGGGGTTTTCCATATTTGAGACCTTTTTTCCTATGCTGTGTTTTCTACTCTAACTTAGTTTTGTAGAGTTCAGAACTGTACCTAAATTGGTGGGTTTAATGCACTGATGACGGTTATACAATACTTGTTGGTTGTAACATAAATTTATCCTTTGATAATTGGTGGGGG
>JAOBAT010054558.1:0-28388 GCA_026413305.1 Hydrozoanthus tunicans
ACCCGCAACCCTCTGATTACCGGTCAGATGCTCTACCCACTGAGCTACAGAGACTGACATGGGGAGCCGAGTCACTGACGGGACTCGAACCCGCAACCCTCTGATTACCGATCACATACTCTACCTACTGAGCTACAGAGACTCGCATGGGGAGCCGAGTTACTGACGGGGTCGAGAGAGACCGCACCCCCCTCCCCACCCCAATCCCCCTCCTCCCCCCAAACATGAGTCGCTACGCAAACGCCTCCTCCACGTACCTTCCTCGCGTAGAGTCATTTTGTAGGTTGCTCTGAAACCTTTCCCTCCATCGGAAGAATCCGAATGAAAATGCACAGATAAGTGTTCAGCGGTTGACTTTATGACCGCGGGGAGACTACTTGTATTACAATATCTCCCAACTAGAGCATTGGCTCCGCCCACCGTGCCAGATTCCATAATATCGATATAATCACACGGACAGGTGGGTCCATTGCAGTATCTCGAGGGCTCAAGTTCGAACACAGGGAAAAACAGCTCAATGGTGTGGTTTGGCTGCCGATTAACTTGCCAAGTACAGTCAATATTGTCGTTATATTTCCCGGGGAACATTGGTGATGAAAAGCTTCCATTTAGTCCTGTCATATTGTACTTGCAGGCTGAAAAAGTTTGAGAAAGGGAATTCAGAAATAAGTTGAAATCAGGCGCAAAAACACACAGTTTCACTGCTTAATAACTTTTAATTTTAAAAAAAATTTTAGGGGAAGCAAGGGAGAAAATTAGTGCCTATCTGTGTTTACTGATAGACAGAAAAGTATTTCCTTACAAATTTGCAATTAATGCTTGTGTTAAAATATACCACAGCAAGAGTCAAGTTGCCTTTTCCATTCCCTTTTTGAGATAGAACATCAACTAACCAGTTTATCTGGAAAATATTGAGACAATTCTCCCCCTAAAGTCGGTGCTTGGTGCTAGACCGATAACTTGCCACTTGGCATCTTAGTACACTTCCACCGCTATTCGCCAACCCTTCGACGGACCACGTCAAATACATTGACAGAGCGGCTGTCCTCACTGTCCTCCAAACAAAAAGAGGGAAAGACGAACGCTGAACAGGACACTGATTATAAATTTTATTCTTGAAATTTTGACCACTTGATGATGGGGGTGGGGGGCCAAATAAGCCCTGGGGGTGGAGAAAAAATCGAAAACTCCCGGAATGTTACACATAAGCTTTGCGCATGCGTTTAAGACGCATGTGTGAACATGACCTAGATGGTGTGCTCATGCGTGATTTGTTCTCTATTCTTCTTTGTTCTTCAGAATGTTTGAAACAAGTGTTCTTGTAGTCAACGAGCCATATTTTGACAGACAAAAAAAATCGTGGCTTTTCGTCGCAGTATAAACTAAGGATTATAACAGCATTTTTGTAGACTCTCGTAGATTTTGAATTTCAAAAGTCAAATTTGTGTTGTGTTTTAAAATTGAGAGACAGCTATCTTAATTGGTTGCAAGATTCTTGATTACGATGCACGGCTGTTTGCAGGCCCGACAGCTTACCTGAATAGTAACAGTAGTACATAGAAGACTGGGGTCTAGTCTCCGCGCCATAAGGAAAAACGCCGCCAATGCTAGGCAAACTACTGTTCTCCACTCCGAATCGAATGTATTCGACAGTTGCAACCGCTCCGTGAACTCTCTGACAAGCTGGATTGGATGAGAAGTACGACTTGAATGCAATGAGATAAAAGGGATTGTCCACGGGCAAATAAATTGTTTGAAATACATTTCCCATTGTCTGACAGCAGAAATAAATTTTAGTGTCTTGATTATATGTTCCATCAGGGAGAACCCCCTCTTTAGTGTTCTTGTTGGCCTTATTTTTGTTGTCCCAGAATACCCAGCCCTCCGAGAGACCATAGGGACATGATGTCCCTTTCTTGTAGACACAGTAGCGCCCTTCTGGCCACGAGGGTCGCGAGCTATCGTCGGTGTTAACGTCTTTAACACAAAAGCGTTGTTCGACGCTGTTGTCGTTCACAGTGCCGGCGAGATGAAAATTGGCGGATTGTTGGTTTGGTCCTCCTGTATCCTGGTAGCGAGATCCTGTGGCCCAGGTGAAGTTAACTGACGAAGGGCAAAGCCCTGGCGCTACCATAGGCAGCCCATACTTTCCTTCCGGCCACCGCAACGCTGAGGAACCTGGCACACGTTTGAGGTGGTGCAATCATTAGCGAACTAAAGAGCATAATACACTTATACATTGAAGGGAGGATTTCGCAGATTTCATTTTATTCATTAAATTACTTAAATTTCTGGTCAGGAGTTTACTTTGAAGATCCTATAAGACACTGAAGCTATCTGAATTTTAACAATTCTTCGGGTGTTTTGTATAAGAGGGTAAACCCGGGATAGTAAATAGCGAAAGGGAGGGTCTCGCAGATTTCATTTTATTCATTAAATGTCTAATATTTCTGGTCAGGAGTTTACTATGAAGATCCCATGAAACACAGAAGCTCCCTGAATTTTAACTATTCTTCGGGTATTGGGTATGAGGGGGTAAACCATGGATGGTAAACAGCCAAACGGGCGCGTAGTACCGGGTTAGCTGTAAAACTTTTCATACCTATACCCAACAAGTGCAAATGGAATAACTGTTTTGTTATATTTCTTTAGTTTTCCAAACCTATCGATACTTGAAAACGATAGCTAAAATCTATACTGTACCATGTTTCAGGTTTGCAACTCTACGCAGTTCTTTTCCATGATTCTAAGCTTTGGTTGAAAAATTTTGACGTTAGTTTGACATACAATCAGTTTGCTTCTTTTTTTTTTTAACTTAAAAGCACTACTGCGCAAGCGCACGGTGAAAACATGTTTTGGTAAAATACCAGTCGCGCGCGTTGGTAAGAATCCCGATTAATCTGTTTTTTTTTTAGGGGCAGAGACCATCAGGCGGTTATTTTATATAAGAACATTTTCTCTTAAGCTTCCACACGCTTATGAAACATTTGCAAAACGGCAATAAGGCATCGCTCAGCACGTCATATTTTCAATTTCTTGAGTTTATAAAGCATTAAGAACAGGATTAAAAGCCGGATCGGAATCTACTCGGTGTAATCAATTGCTTATATATACAGACTTACTGCAACTAAGCTAGTTTTGATTAAAGAAATACAAAGCGTTTTAGTTGTTTAATCCAAACTGACTTTAGTTCAGGATTAAATTTCAGTTAATGCTAATCTTGTTCTCTTTTTAATTAGCTTCTAAGGCTCCTTGTGCGCTTGGCCACAAGCAGGCGGAGAACTCATTTGCGCGGCCAACACATGTGACCGCAAAGACGAATTTTTAGAATTTTGTCTTTCAAAAAAAGAAAGCACATCCGGTGTTACGTGTGGGCGATTAAAGAAACAAAAGAAAAGTCAGAGGTCAAAAAATATACAAAAAACGGATCCAACTTAGAAAAGCGGTTTCTGTGAAACCGGGCTTTGTGTTGGCGTAATATTGGACACCGAGATCGTTTCTTTGTAATAGAACAATCTAGCTAGAATGTAATAACTTCGATACATTAATGAACCATAGCGAGCACCATGCAAGTCTCTGGAGTTTTGGGAGATTCTTTGGCTTATCAGTTAAAAAGGGGCTTATTAATACTTCGGCAGCAATATTTTTTCTGAAATAGACATAACTAAAAATATTAAGTTTCTGAGCCGTACGTTTGTTTGTGAAACAACTGTTGCTTTTCGTTTTGAAACTGGTTGGAGAGAAAGAATGATATATAAGAAATGTCACGCACGTAATAAAATGCAACACAAGTCTTAATTGGCTCATCGTCTCACTGGCTCTTTGGAATGGGGAGGAGGCAGAGGGAGGGCTTGTTTTAAAAATAAACTTTGATCTCTATTAAATGAGTTAGGGAAGAGTCTCGGCTAGATGCTCACGAGAGCTTTAACGGCAAGGTTTTGGCGCTCTTTGATGGGCTAGTTCGGAGGTGAGTAGCAGCTAAATTTCAAGTATTATATATTGTTACGCTATATTCATAGCATTTGTAGTTGTACATTTTGTTACATAATAACTTAGTAATAGAGTCAAGTTTTGGCCGTTATTTATTCACGTGTGTTGTACATAACAAAACAGTCTTTCGCCGAGATAAAGGTTATTAGTTGACGATATTTACCTCGGAATCGAATGACGAAATGGATCTATAATTTCTAAGCATTCGTCTCTTGAATGTATATAGCAACAAATCAGTGTCATGACCAATAACAGTTGTGATATTTTAGTGTTTCCCTATTTTTACCTAATTCACTATAATCGTCCTTTAATTACACTTGCAGCAATAAGATAAGCAATTCTCTCTGCATAACTTATTAGGTTTATTTTGATCTTGTCAAATCTTTTTAGTTGTTTGCAGCCAATTATTAAATATTCTGACTTTGTTGTGCCCGGTATTTTGCAAAGCTGACTCATTATCAATTATCCTAAAAGAGTTAAAATTAAAAAGAAACTTCCTTCTTGGACTGTCAGTCAATACACTTCAGACGGTCAATTCGCGTGATGAATTTACAAAGCAACACTTGTTCCCTGTTGTCAAATCGTTGAATATTTGACGGATTTATAGGCCACTGAATGATTATACTTCAAAACTACATTCCATAAGAAAGAAATATTCCTCACTCGGTCCTGTGATCTTTGCAGTTTGTTTATCAAATATTCTTTATTAAAGAATTATTGTTTTCTTTTCTTTTCTGCAACCTATTCATAGTAGTTTAATATAGCTAATAAGCTGTGCTTGTTTTGTATGTAAATGAAACTATTTTCTTTCAAAATCGAGAACGTTTTTATCTACTAATCTAGATTGCAGCTATTAGCAAAACTAAAATGAAGTTAAACTATAACATTAAAAACCGGCTCAATGTTAATATAAAATCTAGAAGCTTTGAAACTCACTTGCCCAATTATAATACAAATCTCAAATCAAACAAACTTATAATTTCGACTCAAAGTTCTTGACAGAATTTGTTTTAGGTTCTGTGTCTGTTGCGTATATGGCTAAATGATGTAGAAGTATTTTCAAGATTCGATGTACGTGAAAAAGTTATCCTACAAGCGGTGTCAGACGCAAATAAAACATTCTAATTTCACTATTCACTTCAAAGTCAATTGAATTTCTGTTTGTATTATAATACAATAATGAGACGTTTCAGTAGCGCTCTTCCATCAGTTCCCGACCGCTAGGCTAACTTTACTAACCTGCAAACCTCTGTGTACAATAAAGAAATGCCCACAAACCAATTGATAGTGAAACCAATGCAGAATGACCAATCTTGCATCGCTTGGTTTTCATTCTTTTTCTTCTTTCAGATACTCGCTCCTCCAGTTCCTAATTAAGTCATGGTCAGTTGCTGACACTTGTTGTTGAATTCTTCGTAGACTGTTGAATTTGATGAATTTTTACTTCATCAGCTTTTCATTCAGTTTAACTCTGTTAATCTCTTTCCAACTCGTCAATCTTCATCACATTGTCTAAAATAACACCAATCATCCAACGGGCTTGTTCAAGTAGCCTGCATCATTCCCAAAGCACAATACGCCGGTGTAAAGACTGCCGACTAGCATCAGTATATATATACACTAGGAACACAATGAAGCTAATTGAATTTCCTTTTACGGCGATTTGTTTTCGTGATCACAGCTTCGCATCGCCAACTAAGTGTAAAAGTGACAAAAATGAATAGTAACAACATTTGAAGCGACAGACAGACAGACAGTAAGGAAATTTTTTGAAATTTACCGCTTGAGTTTAAAACTTTTAAAGAAAGCTTGTACCAAAATCTAATACTATACTACAATTTTTTCGCGCTTATAGATCTAATTCCCAGCGCCCCCCCCCCCCCCATCCCCCCTCAAAGATACACAATTAACTTGTTAACAATATCAATATCTAAAATATGTGTTTTTGCTGCTTTTAGCAACCTAAGCTCGTGCGCGCTGACCACAGGACTACCAAGCTCTACCACTTACTTATACGATTGGCATTTGCCCAAACAAAGTGGGTCTCATCTCATTTAATAAAGACAAAACCTTGCGCTGTGACTGATTTTTCGAACAAGCATGGCGAGAACAGAAAAAATGAAGATAACTTTTAAGTTTAACAGATATGTTAACTGTATTTTATTTTGAAACAACCGAGGGTAGCTTATTGGTAGATATGTCGTATAATAAAAAAAACTCCTCTATATAAAACAGAAGAGAAATGCATACCAAACTCCTTTGAAGGCTGTCTTCTGTCGTAGCTCTATGCGGAAATACGTTTGACTTTAGGAGCATAAAGAAACTTGCTTTCGTGCTTATAGAAGTTCTTATATATGGATATGCCTGGCTGTGAAAATATCTTTATGGATGGTCTTTCAAGAGGATTTAGCGAGCTTTGAAAAAAGAGACCAAAAGAAAACGTGCCTACTAACATCTTCTGGAGGTATCTTCAGTGATAGCTCTCTACGGAAATACGTCTTTATAATTCAAGAACAGAAAGGAACGCATGCCGTAATACTCAATTTTTTACACTCTACACGTGCATTTGAAAGTGTTTTGAATCAAGGTTACTGCCTGGTGAGTTTAAAGAGCTTTAAGAACAGAAGAGAATGTACCTTTTCTTCTTCTCTGCCGTTATTCCTTGCGGACGTATGTTGGATATTAATGAACAGAAAATGATTTCCTCCTGATGGCGTCACTCTTTTTCTTTCTGTAGGCAAGATTTTGGTTTTTGTAATATTTCTGTGCTGCAAATGTGTTTGAGAATTAAAGAATATAAAAAAAACAAGCTTTCATGCTCATTTCTTTCGTAAATGACTTTATGAAAGTAGGTTATTGGAAAGTGTTTTAAGAGATTATGAAAGCCCGAGAACAGAAACGAAATGTCTTGTTAAGCTTCCGGCAGACATTAATACTGATGACACGGAAATAATTTTGGAAACTTTTAGAATAATGCCGGATTCCAAACGAAGCCATTTTAGTTTCTGGAAATGATTGCAAATGAGGCTTGACGAAAGAAGTTCCACTGAACGCAAGCTTTGAGAGCAGGAAATAGAAAATAAATACTCATAAGCTTGATTTTTTAGGCGAAACAAACTGAGGAATAACAACGTTAAAAATTTGAGAACTTTTACCACCGTAAGAATCTGAGCAAGGAATGCACAGTAAAGAAACTACCTTATGTGCTAGGTCATTCGATAGTTTAGCTCACGAATCTTCGGTTTTTCAAACGTACAGCTTTTTAGCTGACCACCCACACGAAACCGCGACAAAGATAACATTTGACCTCACTTCAACAATATCGGCAAACCTTCTTTATTGTTGTAGACTGACGTACAGCTAGCAAGCTACTTTAATTTGTTAAATACGGAGTCAGAAAACTACAACTCGATTATGATAACAAAATAGTTCAATTTGTCAAAAAACACCGCTTAATTCTTGCTTGATTTATTAGTTAGCCAAGCTCAAAAGAAATAAAACCTTAATTAAAAATGTAAAGCAATCAACTTTTAAAGTATGTGTTTGCATTACTGTCTAAAGCACGAGTGGCATAATACGTATGTAAACAGGAGTTAAATGAAGATAATCTGAAAAAAATGTGGCACTTAGGGGGCTATGGAAAAACACAAGTTGCCAGAGTATTTGTCAGTAAAATCTTCGAGCCCTCAGCGAATTTTTTGTGCTCCAAAACTAACTCTTCTACAGCACTGAAGGCTACTAAAGCTGCAAGTATTCTCTAAACAATGCATTTTATAGTAAAACAGGTTTAGTAATACTGCATTTTGTGGTAATTCAAACATCAGTGATTTGACTCATGCAGCAAGTTCATATTTTGACCTGAACTGACTAATAGAACGAGATATGTCCAAACAGGTTCAATTAAAACAAATCAGCTTGTGGTATAATCTAATAGATAACACATAAGCTTAATTGTGAACACAAAGTGCGAAGCTTGATAACAACCAACGCCAAAACTGATTTACGTCAATCCTTTCTTCTAGTGATTAATGGCTTGCGTTCTTTGAAACTTTAATCTATTTTTACTGGGGTGGGGAGGGTAGGGAGGGGCAAAAAGTGAGTGTTGGACTCCCTGGAGAGGGTATTGATTTCGCAGACTATTCTAAAATGTTTCAGACGTCTGGTCCAGCTGTAAAAACGATATCTTAATGGCAAGTGCAGTCCAGCCTTAACATGTTTCTTTTTGGTAGGTTCATGAACTTTCTTATTTGTTTTTCCATTAAACACAAGTGCGTTCCAATGGCAAATTAAACCAAAAAATGGCCGGATGTCTCCAAATGCTCTTAAAATGTTCAGAACATCATCATATACGTGTTTGGAGGTTTACGTAAACGCATTTTTATTTTATGAGAACAGCTTTCAGCAAGTTGACGATGAACTTTACTGGTTCTTTCTTTATCTGTCTGTCAAGCACTAACGTTCCAGAAGCAAAAAAAGAAAAAAAAACTCTACAGAAATAAAAAAAATCAAATGGTTTGTGTAGTAAGATAACAAAATACTGAAGGTCGCAGCATTTGATGTGTTCTTAGCATGTTCTTACTAATGTGTAGTTCCAGAAAATATCTACACCTTTACCCCAGAAAATCGGAATTTCCAGGGGGAATCCAAATTCCGCCGATCTAAGCTACAGCATCGACAGAGAAAAGCTGTCTGCCGGCGTTTTGTTATAAGGACTAATAAAATACCGTTTTTATTTCGCCTCTTGATAAAGTTTGAAAAGACGTTCCGTTTTCACCCTTACGCGTTTCATCACTCCACGACAACATGCACTGATACTTAAGCGGCGAGGTTGGCGCAGTGGGAAGATGTCTGCCTCCCAACTCCTAAGGTCCTCAGTTCGCTGGAGGATTGAATTTTTGGGCGACCTTCTTTCCTGCTAAAATTCACTCAGCTTTATACCCTTCCGGCCGGGGTCGGTAAATACAAGGGCCGCTGAAGCGGTTGCCAGAGGCGCCTATATGCGCTTCCGCGGACTTATCTTTGTAAAGCGTCTCCGGGTTATTCATATGGAACTGAAAGGCGCTAAATAATGCACGACCTTTACCTTTTTTCCATACCTTTCAAAGTGGCTCTTTAACTAGTTTCTCTGGGTAGCAACCGGGGTCCACAATTTCCAACCTCCAAGACAAATGTCCTAACTGATTACCCTTTGTCACCATCCAACGTTACACGCTTTTTTTTATACTGGAACAACTTTATAAGAACAACGAGGCTCAGATTGGCCAAAATTTATGAACAAGTTAAGAGCAGGCTGAGGCTCGGACTCGATAGCTGTTTTGAAGCTTTACCGAGCTTCGACATTTAGCTTATAGCAATACAGAAATGGTTTGCAGTTTCTCTCTTTTAATCAATCATTTGCTTTAAATTATTCGCAGTACACGTACATATACTTGCCCCGAAGTTAGTCCTTACAATTTGTTTTCCATTACATGTATTGCAATACCTTATCTTGTTTTTATTCGATTTAAACCACACTTAGAAATAAGAACAATTTATGAACAATTTGAGGCTCAAATCGCCGAAAAATTAAGAACGATGAACCTCGGAAAAATTTGCTCGTTCTTATAAGAAAAAAACGTGTATACCTTCTCAGGCCCAGCTAACGCAGTTTACACAGCCGAATTCGTCCTTGCTTCGATTGAATTAAATTTTAGCCTTGCCAAAATTCATTCTTGCCTAGCCGTTTTTTCTGAAGTGTAAATAGGGTTTAAGCTCTCGTTCCGGGGGGTTACACAAAATAAGACATCTGGTAATAAGAAAATTGGATAAAAGATCGAAACATAAACTACTTATAACTCAGTAACATTAGCAGTGTGGAAAATAGTTGAGACAATTTGGCCCTGATCAGAATTTCTGCGTTACCAAAAGCAAATCTAAATCTTTCTTTACTAGTACACTTTTTTTAAAATTAAGAACATGCACACTTAATAAGAACAGTGAGCCTCAAATTGTCCGAAAAACAAGTACAAATTAAGAACAATTTGAGGCTGAAATGAAAATTAAAGAAAAATAAAAAAAAAGAAAAAATAGCAAATAGAGCGTGGCAAGCAGTCATCATACAGAGCATCACGTACGCATTAAATAAAATTCGGTTCTTTGTGTATGTTAATTTATTAATATGAAGTCGATTTTTCAACCATAAAAGAATAGATTGCAGTAAAATAAGAACATTTTGAGCCTCAGTTTGTTGAAAAAAATAAGAACATTGAGTCTAGGTGAAATTTTACTGGTTCTTAAATTTATAAAAAAAGTGTAACTTAATCCCGGCTGCCCTTTTCCCAGTATTTCATGACTTCTCTCCGTTTGTTATGGTAATCGTGTTCTCCAAACACCCTCCAGACCCTCATTATATCACCCTTGCAAAAACACAGAAGGTGCTTCAAGGAAGCAGATGGCTTTAATAATCTGTATTTCAGAACGACCTTACATTTCTACATTAAAGATAAAACATTTATGAGCCGAGGAAACACTTAATTTGAGCACTTATTTTACACTCATTAACCGTTTGGCAATGTGAAAACAATAAATTGACTGCGGGCTAAACTGACGAGCGAGATAAAACCTGTCAAGATTTTATAACAAGCGAGCGTTAGAATATCAACTTCGTTCGTAAACTGCCAGCTTTAGCAAGTCTCACTGTCGCAAAACTACATAATGAAGAGTTGAGCTGTCTTGGAAATGGAAAAATAAGTCAAATGAGATCATGTGTCTGTCTTTCTTGTCTCTTTTTTCCTGGCAGTAAAAAGTGAGCGCAACACCGCTGGCCTATCTACATATTTCTTTTCTTGAAGCTTAATATTCGAGCTGAATCACTAGACATTGTCGTGATAATACAAAGTATTATAACCGATTACTGCAAGTCTTGTCAAGGCTTTATCCTCAGTAGCAGCTGGTCAAGAAATGGCTTTCTTTACCTATCACATGAAAGTAAAATACCCTAATATTTATATTTAATAAAACTTTTTGATTACAAAACGTGTCTTTACAGCGTATACAAAAAATAAGTTCATAATTGCGAACAATTTGTTTTGATATGTGTTACAGTTGTACATAGAATTTGTTTCTTGGCATTTACAATTCAATATTAAAGCCGTTTTTGGACGAACGTGAATCAAGCCGTCACTGAAAGTAATGCATAACCTAGGACTTATTAAATCATTCTGCGTTTTGGAGTGAATTTCGCTATTTAAAAGAAAAATCTCAAATTGAAAACTCTTGATGTGCCACCGAAAATTACAGAAATTCCATAAAAAAAACTGACCGGAAATTCTGAATCCCGCTCTTTAATTTTTAGTAACTGTTACCAACAGAGCAGTATGATGAAGTAATGAAATGATTATTTTGCTTTCTTAGGCCTGGGACAAACGTCTAACTTTCATGAGTCGAATTAAATTGAGCACTTAAGTGCATGATAAGTTCGTCGTCTGCCCCGATTAAGTTCGAGATCGACTGACACGTTCTGTCCGTCTGCTTGAGACGGATAGAACGTGTTCTTATTTGGTCCGTCTAATTTAGTTCGACGTTTGACCTGAGCACTCGAAACAATCGACTTGGGTCGACAAGAACTGCAATTTGGTTCGACTCATGAAAAGTTCGACGTTTGTCCCAGGCCTTAGGGTCCTTAAAAACGACGACGGCAGAAAACAAAAGTGAATACACTAGCTGCACGTTGGAATGCACCGTGTGCAATGTTTTTTTTTGTCCTCTTAAAAACTACAACCTGAAAAGCTCAGTTTTGAAGTTCTTACAACTACGAGAACAACCGACAATTTTTTTTCTTCTGATAAAAGCATTTTAATATTTTCTATTCACAAAGCGTATCTCGGAAAAAAAGGGAAACGAACGAGCCATGCGTGACTGAAAAGGGCAAGCAAGAAATGTGTTGTCTGTACGCCGTCCCCGTTATGAAGGCCCCTCCCTACTCTAGTAATGGGAGGAGACTGCTCAAAGCAGTCAAAAATAAATTGAACACGTGAAACTTGTTAAAATGAAAGTTAATTTTAGTACTTTAAGGCGAATTCACCCATTACTTTAATACCTCACAATCGATATTTTGGTACAAAGTCTCGAAGCTTAGTTTTAATTATTATTTAAGTGATAACGAACCATAGCCATGTCACTCTATTTACAAGTTCTCGAAATTACAAGAACTATAATAATCCTGCATATCAAGCTCTTTTTCCAAGAGCAATTTCATTAAAAGTCGCGTTCACATCTTGATCATGATTCTTGCAGTCGTCGACTGAAATCCACTGTACAAACTTACACCTTGCACAAAATTCTTTTGTCAGTTCATCTTTTCTTTTCCGTTTTCTCGGTGGAGTATATGGAGATGAATGAGTCTGAGCTTCCAACGGCTAAGTGGACCTAAAGGGAAACATAAATATGATCTCAATTGACAAGATTGTGGAAAGGAAGTACTGGCGTATGGTGACAGTGAATCAATCATGGTTAGTAACACGAAGAAACAAGTACCAGCACTATAACTATAGCCCTTACACGATCCTATATTGAGTCTCTGTAGCTCAGTGGGTAGAGCGTCTGACCGGCAACCAGAGGGTTGTGGGTTCGATTCTCGTCAGTGGCTCAGAATTTTTTCTGATGACTCAACTTAAGTTGCAAACTTCTATAAAATGATTATTTATATACTGTTATGGTGTTTTATACTATTTAAGCTACATGTATAAGGCAGTTTATTTCTATAAGGAATCTACGTATTCTGTATAAGCTGACTTAATTATTCAGATGATGAAATTTTTCAGTCCGAGCCAATTCTTACCAATATCTGACGTCATAGCCT
Organism: Hydrozoanthus tunicans; assembly: GCA_026413305.1. Classification (NCBI taxonomy): domain Eukaryota; kingdom Metazoa; phylum Cnidaria; class Anthozoa; order Zoantharia; family Hydrozoanthidae; genus Hydrozoanthus; species Hydrozoanthus tunicans. The sequence continues at coordinate 12,830 of JAOBAT010054558.1, forward strand.
CACTCTCTGTCCGCTTAACCCCTAATTCTGAGCCACCAGTACAATGCGGCAAGTAACGTGTTTTAAGCTCGAGTCTCTCGGAAAGTCGGCGCGATACGAGGAATTTTTTTTTGGTATCGTTTTCACATTCAGTTAAAAATTTTGTTTGGCAAAAGTTGATTTTAGGTTTTAGTTCCCCTTTAAATAAAAGAGTGAATATCAAGCAACGGAAAATCAACCGGAGTCGGAAAGACATAGCATAATATATGATAAACCACAAATCTAGGATGGTCCCTTGTTCCGGACAACTCAGTAAAAAATTGTTTAGGACAATTTGATCATTCATCGGTTTTGTCCAACAGACTAGAGAAACACTTGTTGTAATCTTTTTATTTGGATAACAAAAATGTTATTGTAATCTATGTGTTAGGTATCGGTCTAAACAAACTGAGGTCAATGGGACAATTTCCTTTCGTTTAAGACAACTGTTTGGTTCTTAAACAACTGTTTCTTAGACAACTGTTTCCTAGACAACTGTTTCCTAGACAAAGTTTCCAAGCGAACTGTTTCCTTGACAGCTGTTTACTAGACAACTGTTTCCTAGCAAACTGTTTCCTAGCAAACTGTTTCCTAGCCAACTGTTTCAAGACCTGAGACACAAACACTGCTTACCCGGTGGGGGTGAAAAGCCATACAGCTAATTGGTCCGATCCGTTGACCCATAAAACCGTCATGATATCTAATCGTGCTGAGGTTCGTGCCATCTAAATTGTAAATCTTAATGATCTGACTGGCCGAGCCGCTGGAAAGAAACAGAAAGTAAAATAACGATGTCAAGTTCACGAGCCAGTTTTTGAGGGCAAAAAGGAAAGGTTATTATGCACACACTCTTATTTCTGTAAACTGGTATTGGAAGATGGAAAAGAGATGAGTGGTTTGGGAGGGTGGGGGGGTAGGCGGCACCACTCTCTATGGCCCATCGACCACCTTACCTTGCAAGTACCTTGGCCTGATGATGAACTTCAAACGCTGTCAGATTAGTTACTGTGTCGATTGACTTGACAGACTCTGTAAAGCGTGGGTCCCAAAACCTCACATCGCCGGCAACACTGTAAAAAAAAAGTTTTAGATAATCAGTTCCTCCGAAAAGGTGGAAATAAAAAACCTTATTTTGTCGTTTTGCTTAACTCTGAATTTCTCCCTCATGACAATACAGCCACTCACAAGCCACTATTCAACGACAGGCGGGAAAAGTTCGCGCCGAACGCGCGTACGACTATTGCCGGCATGCAATTGGCTAAAAAGTAAAAGAAATTAAGAAGTATAGAAAACTATTAGAAATGATGCGGCAACTCTCACCTTCCACTGACTATGTTTCCTTCTCCGCTCTTCTGCATAAATACACTCACGACCCAACCGGAGTGTTCACGAAGCGCCATAACTCGGCTGTGGAACAATAAAAAATTTTTACATTAACAATTAAACCGTCACAATCATTTATCAACACCATCATCACCAGCATCATCAACAACAACACCATCATCATCATCACTTTCATCAACACCATCATCATCATCACCATCATTATCACCATCATCAACACCTCATCATTACCATCAATTACCAGCACCGTCATCATCACTATCACCGTCATCAACACCACCATCAACTACACCTCATCATCAATATCATTCATTAATACCATCATTAATCAATATAACCGCTTTGCAGCTCGGTAAGTCACCACAAGTCACCTCCACTCCAGGATATAGTTGTTTATTACCTGATGAAGATATGACAGCATTATGGTAAACATGATTATTGTTACCTGTCGGAGGGCGGAAGCCTTCTATCGTACAGCCTGACTGACCCATCTCCACATCCAGCGATGAGAAGTGATCTGCCAACCGAATCACATGACAGGCTCGTCACACAGCTATCAGCTCCAGTTGGAATGTCCTGCAAGAAAATTCAAAGCCAGAATAAGCACAACAATTCTTGCTACAAGAGAAATTCCAAACACTAAGTTTCTTACTAGAGGACGTAGCAGTTTAGTTATACAAACATTAAATGGTACAAAAGCTGCGATACTTGTTTCCTTGTGCCTGCAATCCTCGAATGTCTGGTATTATTAATTTAAAGCTGATAATATCTATATCAGTTGTAGAATGTAAAGAAAGCTAACTTTTTGCACGTTTTGTTGGAAATAGGACACACCGACGGATTGGATACATATGAACCAATTCTACTTTGCATTTGACGTAAAAAGGACTTAAACAGTACTGACATAAGTCTATGTATGTTAACAAAGGCTCCCTTTTGTCTCAAGACTAGAAAACTCGCTTCAGCCCTTCGTACGCGTGCGATGTTACTCTAAACGCGATGTGCCGTATTCGTGATAAAGTTTGGCTTGTTAAAGCATTCATCGACTTAGTATGTTCAAGGAAATAAGAAGGGTGTTTTGAAGTTTTTAAAAAAGATTACAAAGATTTTATCGACCTTAACTGACCAATTCCTGAATAACTTCAATAAATTCTTAACTCGATGACATAAAAAGGACGATAAAAACCTTTTACTTAGACAAATTCATTTTCGTGTTCAGGAGGGTCAATTAGAATGAAGTACTAACAACGACTCTTGAAGGCTGTAGATGTGAACAAGTTCAACAGATTGCATCCTGGAGATGTTCCATATTATCAGCTTTATCTAAACTAGAGACTAACTCGGGTATAATTAGAGTTTCACCTAGAGACGGTTAAACTCACCTGCATTCTCATTTCTCTCTGAGTGTCCCAGACCCTGATAACTCTCGAGTCTCCAGACGCTAGTAGTAAGCCTGTTTCTTGCTCCCAGCAAACTACTAGGCCAGAGCCACTACCTACGGAAGAAAAATAATTAAGAGAGGGGGTTAATCAGAAGATAAATTACAGCTCTTACTGGACAAAAAATGTACTTTGAAAAAATGTACAGTATGCGACATTTCGACCGCATCACAAGGCCTTCTGCAGACAAATACCGCGTTGCCATGCAACACCGCTGTCACGTGCCAGAGGGCTCTTGAGCCCCCAAAAGCTTCACGAGGGGAGTTATTATTATAGTAAGTCAAGGTGTCCTGCTACGCGTTATCACACAGATGTACCATTTGCCAGCATTTGTGTTTCTGTTCCTCTTCTTGACGAAGAATTTGTTGGTACAGTACCTTAAATTATCTCTTGGGACTTACAAAACAAAACACTTACTAACTGACTAAAATGGAGGGTTTTGCGCAGTGGCAAGATCTCTGCCTCCAAATCCTAAAGTTTCCGGTTCTTAACCGGCCTGGTCGAGGGTTGAACATTTGGGTAACCTTCTTTTGTCTCGAAGAGCAGAAATGATTTGTGTTATTCTTTCTAACTTTAGAGCCAGTTGATGAAACCCTGTAAAATGACCATTCATTTTGCTTGTCTTGAAGAGTAGAAATGATTGGTGTTATTCAATCTAACTTTAGAGCCAGATGATGAAACCCTATAAAGTGACCGTTCATTTTGCTTGTCTTGAAGAGTAGAAATAACTGATGTATTTCATTCTAATTCTCGAAACTGACAATGAAATCTTGTAAAGCCACCACCGATTTTGTTGGTCTTGAGTGGTATTTTTACTTCAACAAAACTCGTAGTTTAACGACCTTATAAAATTCGAAAATTCTTACTTCCTAAATTTCAGCAGAAAAAGGGTTAAGCCTCACTTATAACACAAATGAACCACGACCGCAAATCTTACCTCGTGTAGACGGAAGCATTCCTGACAGAGCCTGCCATGCTGTGACGAGCTCGAGCTTGTAATTGTTGTGTTTGTTTCTGTCGTAACCACGCCACACTCGAACAGAGCCGTCGTCTAGAACGAAATCCACAGTTCTGTTAACCCTTTTAGTCCCAGTCAGTTTCCATTATCTAACTTTTCTCTTTTTTATCATTATCGAGTTTTTTTCAGCTGAACTATTTACAGTTAGTTTAAATCTAGTCATTATCTATCACAAACGCTGCAATCTGATTGGTTCCCTACACGCTGTCTATCTCTGACTGGTTCCCTACACGCTGTCTATCTCTGATTGGTTCCCTACACGCTGTCTATCTCTTATTGGTTCCCTACACGCTGCAATCTGATTGGTTCCCTACACGCTGTCAATCTCTGATTGGTTCCCTACACGCTGTCTATCTCTGATTGGTTCCCTACACGCTGTTTATCTCTGATTGGTTCCCTACACGCTGCAATCTGATTGGTTCCTTACACGCTGTCTATCTCTGGTTGGTTCCCTACACGCTGTCTATCTCTGATTGGTTCCCTACACGCTGTCTATCTCTGACTGGTTCCCTACACGCTGTCTATCTCTGATTGGTTCTCTTCACGCTGTCTATCTCTGATTAGTTCCCTACACGCTGTCTATCTCTGATTGGTTCCCTCCACGCTGTCTATCTCTGATTGGTTCCCTACACGCTGTCTATCTAACAAATAGATTACAAGCTCGCAATTTCTATCGGCTAATAGAATGACGAGGGCGAAGTCTATTCTATCAGCCGATAGAAATTGCAAGGTCGCATTCTAACTGTTATGCAGAAATTGGAAAAAAAATCAGAAGGTTGATTTCTATTTACAAACGCACTATTTCTTAACAAATATTTTCCAGCTGTATTGACTGAAAAACTATTTTATGTAGTGAGGAATTTAACTATTGCTAAGGTCTAGGAAATCTTAAAGCAACTCGTCAATTGGTCAATTCTCTAACCTTCTAATCAAACTTCTCCTTACATAACACATGAAACGAAACATTTTGGACTGAGAAAAGGGAATTGATCAAAAGATTGAAGCAAACAAAAAGTAATAAAATAGCTGCCAATAGCATTGTTACCTTGAAAATGAAACACGTGTTTGGCCAAGAATGGTTTAGACGGTAATTTTCTGGTGACAAGAGACGAATGACGACGCTCTGAGGAAAATACAGAACTACCTGCGTTCTCGGGCAAAATTAGTTGAAACAGTTGGTATCAATCTCTTCCTTCTTCTTCCCCTATACCCCTGTACAATGTTGGTCGAAACAACATAGTAAAGCAGCCTTGGGTGGTAATTTGTAACTAGGTGTTTCAACTATTTTGTCCAAGATTGTAGAGCTCAGTGACCCAGGGTGATTTTAGCTTCATTTAATCATATCCTACATGAGTAAGGATCTTAACTGGTTTACCTGTCCCCGTCAACAGCAGTGACAAATCATGGGCATTGACAAACTCCATTGACGTAATTCTTGACGTTTTTGAATTATTGTTGATGAAATGGTTCAACCTTGTGCCGAGCTCCCAGTTCCACAAGCTGCAAAAACACAAAATTCACTTAATGCTACACACCCCTCCCCTGTCCGCGACATAGAGGATATTACATGGCCGCGCGGAGATACGAATTTTAACTTCGAGTGTTGAAAAATTATCTCACGAGTGAGATTCTAGGTTTAATGCAAAATTAATATTTTTATTGACACAGAAAATGGTTTAAAAATTTACCAAATTTAAATTTTAATAACATTGATTTTGAAATATCACAAGACATGATAACAAAGTCAGCCAATGCCTAAAACAACTAAATCTATTCAGCGAAACAATAAAAAAAAGTTCCATATCAATCACACGTGATGATATGGAAATCGTGCGTCCTGATTGGCTGTTTTAGAAATCACCAGATGTGATTGATATGGGTGGCTGATACGCTCTGTATTTCACCGATCTACTATGTAAATATCGAGCTAAGTATGTGATAAAGCCAGGTATCAAATCAAACAGTTCAGTTTTGCTCACCTCACCCCTCCCCTGTCCGCTACAGCCAGGTATCAAACCAAACAGTTCAGTTTTGCTCACCTCAACCCTCCCCTGTCCGCTACAGCCAGGTATCAAATCAACCAGTTTCAAAAGTTTTGCTCACCTAGCCCCTTCCCTGTCCTTTACAGTCGGGTATCAAATCAAACAGTACAGTTTTGCTCACCTCAACCCTCCCCTGTCCGCTACAGCCAGGTATCAAATCAACCAGTTTTAAAAGTTTTGCTCACCTCACCCCTCCCCTGTCCGCCACAGCTAAATATGGTTCGTAAGGGTGGAACTTGGTAATGTTAGGAGTTTGCTGATTCTTGTTGATAAAAATCTGGTCTTCTACTTTGCAAGCTGTTAGACAAAGAGAACAAAAAGCACATTAAACAAAACGAGTGCAACAGTTGATCGTAAGTATTATGAAACACAAGCTAACTGCGAAACACGCGAAGTATCAAAGAAATACGCGCTTTTCCAATGAACAAAAATTCATAGGTTTGAAAACCTAAAGGAAAAGGTACAACATTTCAACGAAATTTTTCACGTAAAAAAAGAATGCAAATGAACGAATTTTGCTTTTGTTTCTTTTTACCACTACTGTATTTACGAAATTGATAGGAATGCTTTGTTGTTAACGACCGGTATAATTGTCTTTACCATTTTCATTGCTCAGACAGAAGTTGAATCGCCTCTTGGCTCAAAATTTAAATTTTGAAAGTTATGAGCTGTGGGGGGATTTAACCCTATTTAGCGCGGTTTCTTGTTTAAGCCAAAGGTGTCATAAACAGTCTTAAGCAAGGACCCGTTGTGAACATATATGCCTCAAACACCACACACTGGAGATTCTGTGAAAATAAGAGGATTCTGCAGGGGTTTCATTTTAGGCCGGATGGCGGCCGTTTGTTTGACATGTAACGTCCAGTAGTTCACACACACATACACAAAACATTTTCAGTGTGGAAATCCCGATAGTGATGATGCAGACTCCGATCCCGTGATAGCGACTCAACCTTTGGGTCCGATGAAAATGATCTCTCAGAGAGCAGCTTTCATAAATATGGGATTCGTTAAATCTTTCCGATTTTTTTCTGCTTTGGAACCAATCAAAACTGCAAACTGATTATTATAACAGCCAAGTCAGTCAATTATTTATTTTTAGTGATCGTTTAGCTCCTCGAAAGACCTTTCCGGTGAACCAACTTATATTTCAGTCCAGGGGACGCAGAAAACGGCATTTTTGAAAGTCCAGGTTTATACATTTTCCTCTAGGTGCTTGTGTCGTCCGGCAGTTGAATCACTACATCTGCTACTTCCAAATGCTAGCGAATAACCTGCTGCTGTACCTGCATTCGTATCAATTTCGTATATACAGTAGTGGTAAATAGAAACGAAAGAAAACTTCACTCCGTTGTGCACACTCTTTGTTCTGTAAGAAGTTTCGTCGGTTTCAAGGTCTAAAAGTCTGGAAAGACATTGGTGAACAGTTGAAAGATTACTCTTTTTCCATATTCAAAAAGAAGTTAGAAAATTTCGCTTTTAGAAAATTATTAGTGATAATGTCTGTTTTTGCAACTTTTTTCATTCTTCTCGTGTTTTTATGTTTGTGTAAATGTTTTGTTTTGTGTGTATCTTTTCCCGACCGATGTTATTTATATATTTTTTGCGGGCTTACACCTGCCTCTCGTTATCCCTATGGTTATTGCAGGTGTCAGTTCCCCTTATTTATTTAAATTATATGTATATATATTGAATGAATTCAAATGTAATGACTAGGGGTGAAATAACGTTGTTGTTGTTACACATGAATGGTTTCATGTCGTGTCATGTTGAATGACAGCTGTACCTGTTCTCTGCTGCTGCTTGCACGCCTCAAGCCGCACTTTGGAGTTCCTGACGAACCGCCACTCGCGCTCCAGGTGGAGCTTGCTCTGAGGGTCGTGCTCTTCCGGGGGCTGAAACAACAAACAACGCTTATCAATTTTTCAACCTAGAATATTGCGTTTCTAGCATTCTGATTGGTTCGATCAATCTCAGTTATCAGCTCATATACCGAACTGACCATATTTGGAAACTGACTGCGCAGTGTTGCAAAGCTGAAATATGGTTCTAAAAATTCGAGAAGTTTAACAAAACAACTATCAGTCCAACGCGCGCTCTCGGGATAATTGCTAAATACACTGTTAGATTAGGTAGAGTTCGTATGATTTTGCAACAGAGAAAGTTTTTGGGAAGGGGAGGGTGAGTAAAATTTTTATCAATCACAAGGTAGTCTTTGAGAAAGAAAGGTAAAGGAATTTGTAATTTGCAAGGTAAAGTAATTTGTAGTTAGCCTGTGCAAACACAGTAGCTGCGTTTTACTTCTCTTAAGAAATAACAACTTCCAGCCATGCTTCACAGCTAATGCAACCACACCTACCAACCAATCAAATCGCGTGCATCGTCTAAATTATCAGTTTATAAAGAGATACAAACGAACATGTGCTGTGTCTAGCGCACCTTCATTACGGACTGAGCAAAGTAGCTGGCGCACCATTCTGCAAACTTGGTGCCAACTATCGGTGGTTTTGTCGCGGCCATTTCTTCATCTTCATCCTCTTCACCAGACCCCGACTGCTGTGCTTCACGCTGAGAAGAAAACACGTTAGGTTAGGAGCCGCGTGAAAAGGTCAAGTTGCTCGTCGCTTTGAGTTACCAGATCGAGAAAAGCCAGTATATGTTGGAAGTTTACACATACAGCCCTGATAACAGTCACTATATTCTACACGTGCATAAAAAACACTTTTCCAAAAGCTCAATGAGAAAGAACTTAAGCTTAGAGCTGCCGTTGCTTTCGTTATAGATTTTGAGCTTTGAGATAACGTATTGTTTTTGCGGTTGTTTTAGAAATATAAAGAGTTTGCCTTGATTTTCGGACTTAAAATATTACTTTTGTTCATGCACTTTGTTCGAGGTTCTGAAGTCGGTCCTAATCTTGAGAAGTACCTTCACTAAAAACAATTAGCCGAATCTTTACAAATTCACACAGGTTCCGTGCTTGCAAATTAGGACAGTTATTACTTTAAACAGTAATTTACACTATCCCTAAAAGGAATACTGGTAAAAACCACGCTGTTATCGGATGATACTATGCTATGTTTACCCAGGTAATTAAAACGCACCTGGAGCTATGGGCAACACCGACCATGGAACCTCACACCGAATGACTTAAGAACTTTAAGCAATTATCGGTGGTTGACAGAAAAACTCAGCTTGTTGTGTTGACTCGATAATAAACATCTTTAAATGTTGTAACGTTTACAAAAACTGAATAATAGTTCTATTTTAACTTTAGATTGTACATTTAAGTAATAAATTTAAGCAAATTTGTTGATTTGTATTTGTAAGCTCTCTCTTACAAGTTTTAAAATCAAAACTATATAAAATGTCTTAACTGTCATTACTAAAAGTCTGAAACTTTGCGTTTCTATCTTGTGTCGTTATTGGAAACTTGTAGCTAGGTTGACAACTAGCAGCTAAGTTTTCAATACGTAAACAAAAGTACTATATAAAAGTTAAATATTAAAATATTATACAAAAGTATTACAGCCGTACCAGTGGCCCCTTGTCAAACATTCTTCTTTTGACGTGGAATTCATACGAGTGAGGATAGTGTGGGCCACCTACTACCGGTTGGCTCATAGGCCTCCCACCACTACCGACTGGCTCTCCTTGTCTCCCAAAGCCTGGTCGCCCTGTGATCTCGGATGCAGTACTGTGTGCATGAACAGCGGTCGGTAACAAGTCACGACTGGCAAAAGAAAAAAAAACAACTTAAGTTTAATGCCTTGTTTCGGTCGGGCAGGCATTTACTAAAACAAGTATTCTTTATCCTAACAACCAGTGTTATTGAAGAGATCCTGCATTCTAGAATTATTTTCTTATATGTTGAGAATTGTTTTAGAAAACACATTTTTTGAATCACAATTTGATGTTTTTAAACATACAAGAAATTTTGGAGTGCAGTTTCCCCTTAACTGGGGGAATACAAATATAGAATGAAAAAAATCACCAAATTATAAAGCTAAGAAAACTTGAACTTAAAATGTTAGTCACTGAGATAAAGCTGTATATATTTTGCATTTTGCAGCCAAAAATAGTTTTCAGTTGCTATTGATAATTCATACACAGACATTTTTAACCTGTGCATTCTAAATGTTTCAAAACGCACGTAGCGTGTGGCAAGAAACTTTAAATACATTCACTGTGAACTTTGTGTAACAACTTGGTTAGGTCAGACTAACTTGACCAGCAAGTCCACTGAAATTGACCAAGTAGTTCTTTATCTAAATACAATGATGATTAAACAAAGATGTGATGATGACCATGATATTGGTGACAATTGATAACAACCATGCAGTAAAGATGTTAACGCTTATAATATTAACAATAATGGCCACAAAGATGATGTTGCTGATGCCGATACTAATCTATAATGATGCTGATGTTAAAGACAATGGTATGATGATTCTAATGCCAATACCTAATGATTCGAGGACGCTGAACTCCGATACTAAGGTCTAATGATACTAATGCTAATGAAATGATCATGCTGATGCCAATACTAATGATTGGAAGATGCTGATGCTAAAGACGATGATGCTGCTGGTATTGATGGTGGAGGAACTTACTCAGTAGCGAGGAAGTTTGGGTATGTACTTGGTGATGAAGGAGCCGACGAGGAGGTTGATCCAGTTCTGCTTGACACCTTTACTGGGTGGCTGTAGATTGTAGCCTTAAGATGGGACAAAAACATGATTACTTTAAATCGTTACCTTTATATTGGACAAAAACATGGTTAGCTTCAGATATTCAACTCTTGACAGGAAAAAACGTGCACTGTTACTATATACAAAAACACACAGTTACAATACGTTGTAGCCTTTAAATAGGGCACTCAAACACCGGCTACTTCAGATAGTTGCCTTTAGTTACCTCTAGACGGGACAAAACCACATGATAACTATATATTGTTGCAACGTGGGACAAACTGGGGACAGTGTTTGGTTTGACGAAAACTGGGGCTGAATGTGGACTGTTGCCTTAGGTGGAACAAAACAGGTTATGGTAACTATAAACTTTAGAAGGGGTAAAAACAGTTGCTATATGAGGCTTTATAAATAATTTTACTTTCGTTTACATTCGACCAGCCACTAACATACCTTGAGAGTAACAGCGTTCACAATTTTCTTTGCCATCTCAGCCATCTCTGTGAATGGATCCACTGACAAGTTAAGCAGTGCCTTAATAAAGAAAAACCGAGAACGACATTAATACTGAAAAAGTATCATTGTGGACTGTGTTCAAACCCGGCGCATTAGGCAGGCGTTTATCTCCGGCTTCCGTAGTGTTAAGCAGACGTAAATGATTGTTTTTCCCCACGTAAGACCCCGGCAGAGGCTGTTGCCTTTCCGTGTACAGCGGTGTTGGCTAAACCAAGTCAGGTAAAGCATCTTGCTTAAGGACATGACACAGTGATCTGGGGAAGGAACTCACGACCCTAGGGTCACTAAATATCTTGTGGTAAGGGCGAGAAAGTTCTTCACTTGGATAAATACTATGAAAGAATTATTCTTGTCGTTACAAGCTTCTTTTTCTCGGAAGAAAAAAATTCTAAGTTCCTAATGGGAGTCAAACCCACGACCCTCTGATTACCGGTCAAACCGGTTCACCCTGTGTTCCATCTACAGAACTACAGAAGTTGAAGAACCTGTTCCCCATGAGAGTCCCTCTAGCTCGGTGGGTAGAGCGTCTGACAGTTAATCAGAGGATCACGTCTCGATTCCCGTTAGGGGCTTAGAATTTGTTTCTTTTGAGAAAAGGAAGCTTGTGGCAGCAAGAACAATTCCTTTAGTCTTTCACGTCATTTGGTAGCTTGCGAGATACACTGTTGTTATCTTAATTACCTTCCAAACGTTTCCATAAACATTTGTCTGTACAAAAGAAGTGAGAGAAGTCTGGGAAGCGGCCCTCCTCAGGTCCTTGGTACCCTGTGGGTAGTATTCCCCGCTACTACTGCCGCTACTGCTACTGTACAGACCCGGGTTATTCACATTAGCGGCGGGTCCTTGCAGGGAGGAAGGAACAAAAGGATAAAGGTCAGCTTATTCTAACGTATTTTCAATACACGTCAAGATTCCAGGTTTTAAAAAGAAAACGAGCCATGATATTGGTCACAATCGATCACGTGATGCACATAGAAGGCTCACTACTAGGCAGTCCAAGTGACTATTCGGGTATTCGGGTAAAAAAAAGTTTTTTTTTCTGCATTTATTAAAAAAGCCCCCAAAAAGTTCTTATTTTTTTAAAAAAAATCTTTTGTTAAAAGTTAAGAGCTTTTAAGAAAACCATTTAAATCGCATTTATGGTCTGGTTTAGCACTGACCGACAACACTACTGACCTACAACATGACTATTCGCAGTAACGACAACAAATTTTATTTTAAAAGCTACCAAGAAAAATACTACCACCATTTAACGTTGCAATTTCCGATTCTTGTCCACTTGGCCAATAATATAACGCACTTTGGGAGTGAATGCATCTAGACGGATGGGAGTACTCCGAAATAGCTCGTGCTAAGGGTAGAGGGGTCTAAGAGGTCAAGGTAGGCCGGCACTTTTCCACGGGTTAGGTAGCTTGAAGAGTATGAGAGTCCTGGACCCCACCTGGACATGACACTCATATATCGCTAAGAAGTACATTTCAGGCAAAATCTTGTCAAATAAATATGCTTCATAGACCTTGACATTAGCAACAGTTTCCATCCAAATCTCATCAAACAGGAAGGACTCGCCATTTTCAAACCAAATCAAGCATCCTCCAGAGCTTGAAGTTTACAGCCAGGCAATACAATTTCCAGCAAAACCTGGTCAAATTATCTGCATAACCATTTCATTTGTTCCCGATGTTTCCTAAGTCCGAACAATACACAGCAACACTTTGCGGTATCGGGATTCTGGCTCACAGTTATCCAATATATTTTCCCAATTTGCTAATCTTTACAACCGGTAAAACACAGTACAAGAACTAGGGTGAGCTAGAACCACAATGACTCTCTTAGAAAACTCTCACAAATATAAACTTGCATATAAAATACCCGAGCGGCCATACATAGTCTGGTAAACAATACTCTTGTCCAAACAAGGAAAGCATTTTTCAATTCATTGTCACTCATTGTCCGTTCTTGAAAGAAACTGCTGCTCATCAAATAGTCCGGCCAAAAAGGGATTGTCATAGCAAAGGAGTGTTCGCTTGAATACCTTGTCAAATCGTTGCTATGAACCTATTTCAAGAAATGATTCGTATCAATCATTGAAGTTGAACTTACCACCAGCTATCGGGTTTGCTGCATACGTGCTCAACTGTGAGGTTGATAAACTTTGCCGCATTGCAGTCCTGGCAGGCTTTGATCCACTGGGACTAGCAGTTTGTGAGTTTAGTTCCTGTTTTGTGGGTGACTGTCCCCCACCTACCACAATCCATCCACTGGGAGTAATGGCAGCTACCGAAGCTGCGTTTGGCGCGTTCTCCTTCAGTCTGTCTTCCTCGAGGAACTGAAGGGCTACAACTCCAAAGTTTGTCTCAAACTGAACAACCAAGCCATGCAGAGCAACAACAAGTTCCTTTAAAAAGATGAATACAAATTTTTCAAAGTTAATATCTGAAAAACTTGAGAAACTGGTAAAAGTTGCTAAAAGAACGTCTTTCACAATGTGTTTTTCCTTGAATAATTATTCACCGAGGCTCATTCATAGTTAAATGATGGCCATTTTGTAACAGATGTCATTTTGGCAACTTTTAACAGTTTTGGCATTCCGAATTTAGCATATGTTCATTTCTTCTTTTCTGCTTCGCCCTGCATTAAACGTTTTGCAGTTTCAACGAACACGTTGGATTCCTTGTTTGAAAGTTGTTAGAAGATTAGTCTTTAATTTCATGCTGTACGGTAGTCTGTCCCATATTACCATGTAAACTTCAAAATAATCTGCTGTTTCGCTAGATTAGCCTTATTGTTTTTCTAGGCAGCTGATACTTTGCTCCTAAAATACCCAAAAATACTAAAATTGGAATGTTTTAATGAAAGCAAATTAGTGACATCATAATGCAATCTTCGCGGTTGTAACGCAATTTAATCTCAACAAGATTCGAATCCGTGAACTCTGCCATACCGGTGCAGTGCTCTAACCAACTGATCTATGAAGTCAGATCTGTTGGAAGCAGGTGACTTTAAATTGGTCCGTTTACACCATTTTAAGTTCTGTTAAAAAGTAGTGAAAGCTAGACAACTCGTCCCTTACTACTGTGGTTGATACCTTTCTGACCAGAGGACTTCCGTCTTGGTTCAGCGAAGTAAGGGTCATTGCAACACCAAAGTCAATGTTGTTGGCCTGATCTGACCTGTCACCAGTGTTAGCTATAAATCTTCCAAGAGCAAACACTGCAGCTGCTCGGACCTAGGAAAAGCAGACCTAAATCAATACACATTTCGTTATGTGCTTCCTATAATGACTCCCATACATAATATTGTCAAGTAAGTACCCCAGAAAACAACTCCTGTAAATTGCTAGACTCATTCTACTCTGTTTTTGTGAAAAAAATAAAAATTCGACAATATTTCTCTATATCACTACCAACGTGTAGTGACAACACGGTAAGGGAAGCTAAAACAGTTTTAAAACAGTTTTATTTCGGAGGGAAACCCCTGCTGACAAGGATGAATGGACTTTCACCTTCAACAGCGAGTGAACAAGTCTATATAGCAAAGTCATTCAAGAGTCATCATAGTAGTCATCATAGTAGTTTATCTCAAGCCACTCACCTCAGGTAGTGGGTCAGTGATCAGACAGTAGAGCTTTTCGTGTGCAGAGTCTCTAACACCACACCATCGGGCGGCATCGTACTTGTTCCACACCCTGCCAAGACAGATGGCTAGCCACTGCCGAAGCAGAGGATGAGGGTCTTGTAATTGCTCCAGGCAGATTGCAATCAGATTTCCTTGAACACAAGCTTCCTATAGAATTCAATAGAATCCATATTACACCGTTTTATTTTTTTCCCAATAAAGGTTTGGTGACAATTAGAAAAATTTTACTCCTGTTTGGAAGTTAGAAATGGTATACTCCCATTGGAGTGTGGTTTACTCGTATTTGAAGTTGTCTACTCCAATTGGAAAGTGGTTAACCCCACAGGAAATAGTTCTAATCTTATTAGTAGTGGCCTTTTTCCTTTGAAAAAAGTTTATTCCCATTAGAAATTGCTGTATTTGAAAGCTAGTGGTCTTCCATTCGAAAGTGGTACATTCCCCTTGGAAAGTTGTCGATTTCCAATGGAAAGTAGTCTGTTCCCATTGGAAATTGGTCAACTGGTCTAATCTTTTTAAAAGTAGTCTACTCTTGTTAGAAGTTGTCTACTCCCATTCGAAACTGGTCCAATCGTATTGCAAACTGGTGTTTTCATATTTGAAATGGTCTACTCAAATTGGAAAGTGGTCTACTCTTGTTAGAAATGATCTATTCCGTTGGAAACTGGAAAGTGGTCTATTCCCATTTGGAAGTGGTTTAGGCCCAATCGTGAAGCGTTAAAAGCAGACCACACCATTTGAAAAGTTGTCAACTCTCATTGGAAGTTGTTTATTTCAATCGGAAATTGTCTACTCCCGTTCGAAAAGGTCTCCTCCCATTTGAAAGTAGTCTACTCCATTAAAAAGTGGCCTATTGGC